>LR736877.1:5410668-5597326 GCA_902654985.2 Oryctes borbonicus | reverse complement strand
TTATGTAAAGATACTTTAACGTCAACTAAACGAACCAGCTTCTACATTCGCTGAAAAACACATTTCGGAAATTACTAAATGCAATAGGTAAAAAAAAAATACTTAAAGATAATAACGTGTACAAGGTAAATGTCGGCGGCAAACAAGAAAATCAAGAAGATACCGGTACGCCAAAGGCGGTTAAGGCACGTGACTGCGTCAGCGACTTTTTAAATACTGGCGTAGTCCTCATAATTTGGCATTATTTTGCTTGTCTAATAAGATGTAGCGCTAAAAAATATACAGATTGTTGCAGGTAATATATCCAGCATCATCATCTTGCCTATTATATGAAACATAGGTTTAATTAGGCTACGTTCGAAGAGAAGAAGGTTGCTTGACACATACTGCACGTATTTGACTAATTTTTATAGAAATATTCCAACAATTTAGGGGTGGTGCATTTTTAATTGGACCGGAAGTAACGTCAACTTTACGTTATATTTAGCTTAAGAAATATTCGACATGCAGCAACAAGTATTTTAATAATCTGTCTTTGTTATGAAAAGTTGACTAGGAAAAAGTATCAACTTATGTTTTGTGATGCCGGATTGATCTTAAAAGCTCGTCGAAAAGTTACCAAATTCTCAAATCTCAGTTTTAAAAGCGTGAATTATTTTTGCTATTTATTGTTATCATATCCTGTATTTTTCATCATTTCGATCATTGTTCTTATTATCATTTTTTTTTGTTTTATTTTACTAATCGTTGTTATTTCTCCGCTTCACGCTGGTACGAATTAATTAATAACCAATACAGTCGCTTTCGAGGCTTTTGTTGTTATATTTAGGATGGCGGTCACACCATCTAACCATGCAAAATCGCTGGATCAGTTTTAATATTCGGTAATTTTTCCAACAATTAACACCTTATTTGGCGTGATTGCACAACATACTGACCAATAATTCGATGCTTATTTACTGCCACGCAGTCCGCTCTGGGTGTTTAGTCAAAAATTAACAGATTTAAACAATCGTCGAAAGAATCTGTAATTTAACAAATTCAACCAAAGATGAAATGCGAATTTATAATCTTTCATAGATAACAATTATACTTGTCCGACAATATAAGTACGCTTCAAAATTAACAATGAATAGGAAGAAAGGAGAAAGCCTAAGTTTTGCGGTGTAGTAAAAATAAATGAGTTCCATTTGTAGCAAATAGCAACAAAAAAAAAATACTCTCCTAAATAGAAGCATAGAAGCAATTAAATGCATAATTAAGAATCATTGCAAAAAAATGATAACCAGAAATGACCCACAAAGAAGAAAAGATGAAAGTAAGATAAAACGGAGGATCTTCAATGAGTCTCAGTAGTACCTGCTTTATTACATTAATACGAATACATAGGCGACAATTATTTAAACATCCAATTACATATGCATAAAATATTTTATACGACTTATAAAGTTCTTTTTAACGATTCGACGAAACAACTCCTAATTACATCATTAAGACATTGATGGTTGCCAACGAGCGTAGGTAGCCCCCCATATATTGAACACCAACTTAACTAAGGAAGTGCGCCAAATTCTCTTACAGATAGATGTTCTGTAAATCCCTAGTAATGTCCTGAGAAGTTTTGTCAAATTAGATGGTTTAAAGAAATCCCCTCGTTGATTGATTTTGTTGGAAAATAACCGAAATTATGAGGGATATGTCAATAGGAAACAGACATTCATCGCCGTACCAGGGTCAAGTGGCAGATTTATCAATCTCGAGTTGTCATTTGTATGTTGGGGGAATTATCAATTACGTTTTTATGGCGACGATCCAGTAATACCTTTCGCACATTAACAGTTTGCTGAAGTTATGACGAGCTTCATAGTGCATGAGTGGAAGATAATTTCCTCCCTACGCAATTTAAATGGACTAGTTTTGACGCCGATGAGTCAGCCGAGACGTTATCATGGTAGTAAAGAATTTATTCTCTTCGCCAGATGGAGCTTCTTTCTCTTTAGTTCAGCATAGTACTGCCCCGCGATTGTCTTTCCCTTCTCTTCATATTCAATTAAGATTTTGCCTTACGAATCCCAGAAAATCGCCGCCATAACTCTGCTTTCCTTAGTGCACATTTGCCGAGAGTAACTCGTTTTGTTCTTGCTGCCTAGCGGGCAATGATGTATTCAAGTCTTAACTACAGTCACATAACGCCGCACACAGTCACTTTTTCATAGTCAATTTTGCGTGAAGGATGTTTTGCACACATTCAATTGAGATGTTTGGCCATATAGCAATTTCTATAATCTTCGACCGGCTAACACAATATCATGAACTTTATTAATCGTATCGTCCAATAATTGGACGACCTTAAAGAAAGATGTTCGTCAACGCTTAAATTTATAAAATCAGTGCCTGATTATCTAATGGTAGTCATTGAAGGTGCGTGATCCTTATACACTGCATCCAATCCAATCCTTGGTTTCTGGTTTTCCCATCCAAAAAAAAAGAAATTGAATCATTCCATAAATACATAAACTTGTTTACTTTTAAGAGCTCTCGGAAAAACAGTATTCGATGAATCTCTCTTAAATTTTGACAGACTTCGATTGGAGAATAGTAATCACAGCCGGTAATGCAGATTTTGACACAAAGCAAACATGGGTACTTCTCATATCATCCTCGTATATACAATGAGTTATCAATTTGTAGTCAATAATAAAACGTGTACAGATGCCTGTATTTCTTCAAAAAAAAATCCATTGGTTTTATTTGTGTAAATAAACCGCAATCTCAAACTTAATTTACTATTTACAAAACCGAAAATGTACGCTTGCTTAGAGTAAATCTAACTCATTTGCATACCGCAAAAAATTGAAGTTCAGTTCATCACGTAGCGCAGGAAACAAAATACTTCTGAGAATCGGCATTGTCGATTATTTAATTGTGTATACCTCGTACAATAATGCTAAAATCGCACTTACGCACACAAACACAAGCAACTTCACGCACGCCGATCTACACGCTTATATATCTGCGTATGTATGCACATACACCTGGATACAATGGTAGGAATCTGGTGATTACTTTCTCCACTATAAGCTCTTCATATTAACGGCAAGAATAGCACAGAGTCCGACCAGTCGCAAAGTGGGTTTCGTTGCTGCTGTTGCTTGCCGACTTCGTAATCCGCCTGCTAACCTATTAGCATCTTGTTCCTGTACACCTATTGATATCACCAGAGAAGGCGAATGAATTATCATAAACGGCGGCGAGTTCAGTAAATCGCGCGTTGTCCTATTTTAAATAGACGTACGAATACACTAACGTCCGCTTGTTTTGATCTAGTATGTTGTGTTATGTGTCCACCAGCAATTTAAAGATCTAAAAACGGTTGCTAAAATTGTTGTGTTTTTAAGATTAAAGCTCTACCGTTCCGTACGAGATCCGAAGAATGGAGCAATATATTCGGTAAGTTTTATAATATTATTCTTATTGCTATCGCGCAATAAAAGTTACTTTAGTTTTTTTTTTTTGTGGCAATTGCGAATTCGAAACTTCTTTTCTCTTTTTGGCAATAGTAGCCAACAATTTCGAAATTGTATATGATTGAATCACCGCAATGAAATTTCGAAAGTTACATATTTAAGATCCGTGTAGTTTACAATATGAAATTATTTCCTGTATTTTTTTAATATTATTTTATTTTTTAATTTTGAATAATTTCATTATTGTTGGACAAGTATGTGAGATCGGTATCTATTTTCACTTAGCTTACCTAATTATACATCGGGAATTTTTAAAAATCATGCCGGAGATCTAATTCTACACTTATAGCATTACACGGTTTTTTGAAGATAAACGCGTATTAGGCAATATCGCATTTTTACAGAGAAATTCACATCATCTAGACATCGACGGAATACAAATGTAGAAGAAATCTTCTTCGGTTTCGCAATCCGAACGTCCTTGACAGACAAACGTATATAAATTGTTAATGCGGTCACACTACTTCACACTCCCATGTGATACAAGTGTTAATAATATTATGTTTTACTGAATGGAGTAGTAGTAGCAGGCTGTTTGTAGCTTGGTTAAGGCTTATTCAATTCGTACGTTAGTCCAGGATATTTAGTTGGGGACGGTCTCGCCGTTATTTTTTTTGTTAATTTATTTCCGAGACGTTGTGACATTAAAAATTAATCGATTTTCTTCCAAAAGGAATAATTATTTTTGACTCACGTGGTATGTTTATATAAAGGAGATTTAAATATAAAGTCGATTGAATTTTAATGTTCAGTAGACGAATGCTGAAATAGGTTAAAATAAGCATTTTCTAAAACAAGTGACGTTACTTGATACATTTTATTTAATTATAATTTATTATTACAATAAATTCAATCAATTATTTAGGATTTAATGGTAGTTTGCTGAAAACTGCGACTCTAATTCAAACTCATCTTTCTCGATGAAGCTTAAAAATTAAAAATATTATCGTAAAATAAATGTTTATTTTGGAAATTACATCAATATTTCCTGTAGAGAAGCCTGTGTGAATGTATTGTCACTACACTGGTGCACATTTTTGTTAATGTGAATTTTAGTCACAAGTTTTAGAAGTAAACAATAAACAATAAATATAGTTGTTTTTGCAGTAGTAGAGTAGGGTAGGATTGAAACGATCTATTAGGGCTGCAAGAATTGACTAACAGCTTAAATTAGACAGAGAAATGAATGAACTAACAATCAAGCTAACTTAACCACCATATATAGACGCGTTTCGCCATAATACGGCCCATCAGTGCAGATTTGCTTGTATTTAATAATACAAGGCAGATGTGCACAAGAAATATTTAAATAATTACAAAAACTAAAATAAATTTTACAATTACTACAATACTTTACATTAGAAAACATGGGTAACCATACTCACTAATTTCACATGTTTTGATGGATTTTTTTTCAACGGAATCTTAGTTACCACTTAAAACAACACGATTTAAACAATTTAAACAAAATATTATATGTTACTTCGGCTCTAAAAAGTTGTTTTCCGTCTAATTTGTAATTGTTCCTTTGCTTGTAAAATGCTATTGCTCTCTACCTGCTTCATGTTAAGGAATTTATAATTCACTTCTGGTGAACCTATTTATGCGAATTCTGGAAATAGTGATAAATGTTCAAACCAATAGAATTGCGTATAGTATCTTATTGTTAAAAATAACTCTGCTTGAAGGTAGTTTTGAGTGAGGAAGAAAGTTTAGCTGGAGCATTTCAAAATAACGTCCTGTTAGCGAAGTTTTCAAAGCACTATCAACTATAACATTCAAGTTCAAGTTCAAGAAGGTTTATATGCGCTTAAGCGCAATACATCAAGTCTCACTTAAGAAAATACCTCACCAATCCTTCGGCAACGTAATTTTACAGTCCATCGAAGGTTTAGCTCGAGTACACACCGCCAACATATATACCATGATATGAGTCTCAATAATTGCGATAGTTGTAATTACTAAAATTTATTCAACCACATCTTTTTTTTTGCTTTTAAGTTACTATTTCTTTTCCTTTTATTCGTTGCAAATACGTTGCTTTTTCTATTTTAATTGATTTATTCAAGTTAGTTGTTCAGTATCTATATGTCTATAAAACAGTACAGAAGCTCACTCTGCTATAATCAAAGTATTATTGTTTTTATTACAAAAAGAAAACACGGTAAAATTAATCGCAACTAAAGCTTGGAATTGATTCATTCAAATTCAACTCTGCGACTAATTTACATATTGCAAATGAATGTCATAGCTATGTCTACATACGCCTATTAATAAAACGGTATTACGTGGAACTATGTTTAAGTGTACTCTATGCCACTATGCAGAATTAATATTCTTATTATTACATAAACTTAGGTAAGCTACATAAGATTTATACCTTGCGCGAGATTTCTTTGAAGCTGCTGAATATTCAGTTATACTTGTTTATCAATTAATGAGAATTGGCTTAGTAAGATATTTAATTTTATAATAATGGTCGCTTTTTTGTATTAAGAGTTGGTTAGTATTAATTTAATTTATAAGTTTTGCTGATAGATTTGGTCTAATTTAAGTTTACTGCTGATTCGTTTTATTTCCTAAAACTCCAAATAAACTTGCTTGTTAATTGCCCTTGCTCCGCAGAATAAATTGTATTGTTATTACTTAATATACCGCAGTTTTTGCTATTGATCGTATATAGCGATTGTTAACCAACAGTGATTTAATCGTGTAGCAGAGAAAAGAACAATTTACGAGATTGGATTCTGTAGCATGGACCTAAGGTTCCCACCAGAATATTCTTTTCTCGTTAGATAGACAATTATTAAATTAATTTAGATTGAAAGCTGGTATATCTAAACAGTAAATTATATTTTAAATTGAAGTAATTTTTCAAAACGTATTCCCCGAGATGAACTATAAGAAGATGCCTATTTAAAAATAGTCTTGTAATTTTGGTGGATCCGCCGGTTATTTTAGACCAACAATTAAATCGAACCTTTTATGTACTGACGCGGAATACATTTAATACCTGTCGATTAGGCTTACACGCTATGATTATATTTACACGTGAATCGCAGCAAAACGAACTTTCAAACATTCAAACAAATTTACCGCAGAATTAAAATTAGAAATAAAAATAGCAGCATCTCACGATAACCACTTCAAGCGTAACGAAATGGATGATGAAAATCGCTACTATTATTTGATTTTCCATGTGGGGTTTCATTCAGGGAGTTTTTGTCGCATTGGATAAGGTAGAAAACAAGATAATAGCCTAGTGATCTTATGTAGTAAAAACAACGAAATCTAAATAAAAATGCTCCGATGTGTTTTATGATTTTCAATTAGGTAAGCGAGATTCCTTGTTGGAATTTGTGCCCATTTTGAAACTTTTACCAACTAAATACTTCACGAGAAGAAAGCGGGAGCCGTTTGTTTTTATTATACCTCTCGCACACTGTACAAGTTCAAAATTCAAAGTTTCCAATTTGATAATGGATTAATGATGTTGCACGTCTTCTTATATTGGCCAACCTAGGAAGATGATGTACAAAATGCGGATTTTGCGCCACTAAACAACGTCCAGCTATGCTTTTGCACAGATTCAATATACGCAGTAGTACCGTAAATAATCCTGATCGGAAGGTAATAAATTATTACGTCAATTCTAACTGTATTTACTCGCTATATGCAACGGTTATAAAACATATGTTGTCATAAAAAGAAAAACATATATATCTAACTGTAAAACAAGCTACTGTCTTCCATCTATATCCAGGTACGCATTACTACATTTGTAACCTTTATAATAGTGGCGCAATATGATAAATACAAGAGAAAAAAAAACGTGCGCTTTTAAATATTTAAATCCATCACTGTCAATGCAGAAAAACCAGTATAAGGATTATATACCTACGTGTATTAGATATGCAACATAATCGAACGGTTATTAAGTGTTCTACGTTTCGACGGAAAGCAAAAATAAGGCAATTATCAGCGCTATCTATTAATTACATAATCCCCGACAATGCAATAACACACACAGCATAAGCAAATGTAGTTCTGCATAAGAATATCAAGCACATGTTAATCTTGACCTTATGATGGAAATACGAGTTGAAAATATATATACGCGTTTGCAGCACGCCACGTTAAGACACATAAATCAGCTACGCACATTATACCATTTACGTGCATGTAATTTTGTTGATTTTTCGCAGGAATTAGATGGGACTTGTACAATCAATCGCGAAAGTATTCGCTACTTTTGGCATAAACATCTTTATCCTATCCCTTGATGTTAGCAGAAATAAGGAAGAAGATTTTATAACACCATTTCCTAATTTTCAATTATTTTTTTATCAAGCTGTTCGAATTATCCACTACAACTGTAACTCTGACGGCCCTTTAGTCCGTCTCTTTAATACCTTCCTCCATTCTTTTACAACAATTTGTACTTTGACTTCGTGGAAGAAATTTTAAAGCGACTTGTATGATTACTTTTGTAAGAAGATGTATACATAGAATTTACATAAATATACAATGAATACGATTATAATTACGAAGATTTGCGACATGTAATATCACGTATGAGGTGTTAGTTAGGAATAAAAATGATATGTGGACGATTAAAAATATAATTATTTTATTGCATGCTATTGCTCGCTTCATTGTCATGGAACTAACACCATGAACACGTGCCTTCATGTTTGTATGCAAATTTTCCGCGAATGTGAAAACGAGCCGGCATTACGCTTGCTAAACCCGTTTTGAGAGAATTTGTTTTTTACAATGTTTCTTTAACGTGGTTAAAACTTCGGAATCCAAATATTATTTTTATATTATTCTATATACGAAACTGCATTTCTCTCCTATTGTATTAATCCTGCTTTGGTATCGGCTTTACTCAAATAGCTTACTTCCATTGATCAGGTTTGGTGGTCTTGAATCCACGCTGCATATTCGAAATAATATAGAGACTGCTTCCTCCTCTTCCTTATTAAATCTGCATAAGATGCATCCCCTCAGACAACAGTGTCCTATTAACAGACATGTTGCTACCTTAAGATGAGTCCTATTTAGTTTAAACATATCAGAAGTTGGATGTTGAGAGGGTTTTCTCGTCATTTGTTTGTCCAGCTAGATGACAAGCTACAATTTAAGATAAAGAAAATCCGTGTTTAAATGTTAGAACTTGCCGCTGACAAAGCAACACGTGAAATGAGCTCTGTAGGTGGTCGTTCAAATTTTACTTTTTTACGTGTGGTGACGACCCCACCAAGTACAGAAGCTGTGGACCTTGTTATAACATTTGGAGCTTCTCTAGTATGTAAATGGTGTGCCTAAAATGCTTCTTGGCTTTGTTAGGACATGAACGCGCAGTGCCTAACTCTGCCACTATGCCATTGGACCACCAAGCCGTTAAATCATTTTTTTTTTAATTTACATTCAAGTAATATATATTTATCTAGTAATAAATCCAACTTCCTTTCTTGGAGTATTTAGTATGTAGAAGGTACTACAACACAACATAGGCTAATACGAACACTAAGCGCCTCAATCAGGCTGGTTTAACGTATAATTGATGAAAAAAAGCAGGTCAGTTCTAGTTTTTCCTTTTTGCCGAAGAAAATGTTTATATTTACATAAGGTATGTGTCATGGATACGACTTTGCTAAGTAACTGATGATGTAACTGGTATTCTGTGGGACAGTTTCGGCATTCTTAATAGGTGCAAATGTAGAAAATAAATATGCAACACTAGAGTCAACACAAGCATAACATTGGTATGCAAGGCAACACAGAAAACGATACTATAATCTCTATTAAAGCACTTTTAGCAGTTTACGTCATCTGGGTGTAACAGCAAAACAATTTTCTACGACAAATATCTACAAACTCATGATAGAGATGACATTACGACATTGTAGAAATGTCTTTCGGGTGATTTCGCGTAGATAATATTTTACTTGACGTTTCGCTGACCATGCTGTCAGCTTCTTCAGAAGATTTCCAAAGACTGGTGTTGTTGTCTCTTGCTCCTTGTTATGTATTCTATTTTCGTTCCGCTTTGCTGATCCATAACCGTTCCGCTTTGTTGATCCATAACCGTTCCACTTTGCCGATCCATAACGTTCCGTTCCACTGAATCGCGTCGCTCGTTGTATGACGACTCCGTATTGCTAACTTAGTTAGCAGTTAGAAGTTAGCACTACGAAGTCGTCATACAACGAACGACGCGATTCAGCGGAACGGAACGGTTATGGATCAGCAAAGCGGAACAGAAATGGGATATATAACGAGGAGCAAGAGACAACAACACCAGTCGTTGGAAATCTTCTGAAGAAGCAGACAGTATGGTCAGCGAAACGTCAAGTAAAATATTATCTACGCGATATCACCCGAAAGACATTTCTACTATGGATTACGGTCGTGAAAGCCTACACTTTACTATTACGATATTGTTTTTTTTCCTTATTTATTATTTTTTTTTAATAAATAGGTACTTCATGGCTAATTACTAACGTTATCAAAATGCCCACTTACATAACCTTTGCTACTGACGATGTTATAAGATGTTGCGTAGAT
This sequence comes from Oryctes borbonicus, assembly GCA_902654985.2. Taxonomy (NCBI): domain Eukaryota; kingdom Metazoa; phylum Arthropoda; class Insecta; order Coleoptera; family Scarabaeidae; genus Oryctes; species Oryctes borbonicus. The sequence continues at coordinate 5,587,226 of LR736877.1, read as the reverse complement.
TCACAATAAAAAACTGAAAAATATTCCATTCCACCTACTTTAGAACCGTAAATTATTCTATCAATGAAACAGCTGTAGAGTCTATAAATTTATATACGTCATATTTACATCGGACATTCTGCACCATTTGAATTGCAAAACGATCTGATGAAATACCACAAAGACGACAGATAAGCACCATAACACCGCGTACTTCACCTGACCCAAAAATTGGAATCAAAAATGACCTTAAAAAACGACGAATTGCCATTTAGGGAAACGCCGCGGCATTGTTTACACTTCTTTTTTACATTATTCTGGAAGCGAATCGATAAAATACAATAGACGACAATGCACGTAATGTGATCGAGAACAGCGAGATTTCGCATTTATCGGCTGAGTATTGCGTATTGCCGCCTTTTGTTCGCCATCCGATCTTGATCTGGTCGCGTCCGGTTCGAAAGGGCTAAAGATACGTACGGCTGGTGGAAACAACGCGATTACGTAACGTAAAATAATAGAGTATAAATCGCGTACATGTAGTCTGTTGTTACGTTTAGGTACACGTACGGTATCGGCGGTGTATATACTTTCTTAAATTTCAAAAAAGGGGAAAGTCGTTGCGAAGTGTCGACATAGGTTTGGCAATTCTTGTTTTTAATCGACCGCTTAGATCCTACTTGCGGGATTGTAAATTGAAATCCTTGGAACCGGATTCGAAACGATAGTTTCGTTAGTATTCGCTATTTAAGCAACACGCTAATAATTCTAATGTCTAGACATGACGGATATTATTAGCGAGAGCATAAAAAAACGTAAGTGAATATCATTGAATTTTATTTTTTATTGGTTAATATCGAATTCTCTATTCAAAATTTCAAAAAAGGAAGACCCAAGCACACTTTAGGACGAGAATCCACAGTACTGCAAGTAAACCTGCCCTGCTGGCGAATTCTAGAACTTTACTTTGAGAAACTCAAGCCTTACAACAGTCCCATCAAACGAACAAAATCTGATTCTACAGACGACGGGATAGGGCTTAATTGTTTTCTTCTTTTCCGAGTACAAACGTCAATCGTCCTCTTGACCGAACCCCATTCTTTGGTCGATAAAGTTTGGTAAGAGCGGTGATAGTGTTTGTCAAGGTCTGTAAGCTTTTTGGCCCTGTCTCGCCTGAGCAATATAAATTCTTTCTCGTGAGCTACACTAATAGAGTCACCCCAGACTCGCGAACTTCTTGTCGGATCCAGTAGGTGAAAGGTATTTCCCGGGAATTATCGTTAGTTGGAGATTTTACTGAATAAAACCTTCGAGATGGAGGGATAGATCGCATTTGGTGTCAGGAGAACGTTGCTTTGACGGTCGTCATATGGACATACACTGCCGTTCAGTGAAGTTCGGTCATACAATAAAAATCTATTATATCACACTGTATACAATTATTAATACATAAAATTAGAAAAATATTAAGCATACACTCTTTTCTAAGGGATTAAAGCCATAAATTATTATGTAAAGTAGAAATATTGCGACAACCACAATAAAGTCCCTTTTATTATCATTCCGAGAATTTCTGGGAAGTACCGATCTTTTGAAACGGGTCGTTTGGGGATTATTAACGAACAATACATTTAGGAAATATACCGCAGTATCATTCTTGTTTATTTATCACAGGCGTAAAGATATAAATTTGCTTCATTATACTGTTGAACGTGTGTTGGTGTGCATTTATCGTTTTTGCGCGAAAGTTTTAAGAAAATTTACTTCAAAATGGCACGTGGCACGCCTACCAGTGTAGAAAAACGTTCACGCATTATTACGCTGTTTGAAGAAGGATATTCGGGACTGCAAATTGCTGAAAAACTAAATATGAGAAGTTCAACAGTAAATGACATCGTAAAGCGATATCGGACAACTGGAACTATATAAAATCGTGGTCGTCCTGGAGCATCTAGGAAAACAACAAAAGCTGAAGATTTGAGAATTGTATTATTAAGCAAACGCAATAGAAAATTAACAGCGCCACAAATACCAGCCGAAATCAATCGCGGCCGTGAAGAACAAGTTTGGGCGAGCACGGTAAAACGTCGACTTCAACAAGCGGACCTTCATGGACGCATTGCCATTCGAAAACCCTTATTACGTCGGGGCAAAACGGCTACAGTGGGCCCGTTTTCATCTAGATTGGTCGTTAGATGATTGGAAACACGTGCTTTAGAGTGACGAGTCAAAGTTTGAGGTTTTTGAGCAAAATCGACAAGTTTATGTCCGAAGATCTAAAACCGAAAAGTGATCCCGAACTGCATTGTGCCTACAGTGAAGCAAGGGCGTAGTTCTGTGTTAGTGTGGGGATGTTTCTCCTTTGCTGAGCCGGGCGATTTATGCAGAGTCCATGAAAAAAAAATATAATGTTCAGTATGTTATATTAGGCCAGAATAACTTTTTATTTATTTATTTTTGTCTTTTTCACCTGTACATACAATAAAATTGCATTTTGTTTTTAGTTTCGTTTGTTTCTGTAACCTTTTCATGTTTTTTACTAACCGACCGAACTTCTCTGAACGGCAGAGTACGTGGCTGAACGGCACTAATGGCGATTCTACTAGCGTTATTAATTAATTTGCTGCTATGTCATGTTTTTGTGTAAAACAAACTGTTTTTTTTTATATATTCTAAGCTGCAAAACAAATTTTATTTAATTAATTTTATAACTTCAATAACAATTAATGCAGTTAAAATAGATAACTGTGAACACGGTATGTACCTACGAATATGGATAAACGAATACAACACGCTTTCGTTTTTTGAATTACAACACGGATACTTTAAAGGATACATTACATATTGCTGATGCTAGGCAAACGTACGTAATCAACACGGAAAATTGGCCAAACTAATTCACATCCGCTACATATTCATTTAGCCGTAAATATACTGTTATTGTTAAACCGCAACGCCCGAGGCTGCAGTAATCGATATTACCTATGCCATTTCAAATTCACATATGAAGGCCGTATAATTTAGGATTCAAATTCATTCATTGAAAATACACACGAAAATATGCACGTGCCGCTGACGGTTCGATGCATAACCTACTCGCTTCATTAATATTAATTAAAGTTAAACGTCTTTGTGCGGGACCTCTTCGACGATGTACGCGAGACGCTGCGAACGCGGCTTTCATAAAACATTAAGGCAAATTTGCTTAATAAAACCTCCTGTTCTTCCCTTTCAACGTTTATCTGATGCGAAAATATTACGATGGTAGCTTCACATAAGGCGACTACAAATTTCAAAGGCTTCTCAGGACAACCGTTTTATAACGTGTAGCGAATTATGAGTATTGTTTTTTGTAATGAATGATATTGCTCGTTTTCATCGCAGTGGAACAAAGTGAGTTCTCTTATCGTGAACAATCGCATTCGCCGTAGCAAAATTATAATTTCTTTATGTAAATCCATGTATATTATACATATGGTTCTTCAGAAAATATGGCTCAATCACCGCACCATACGGTGACCTCTCAGGATAAAGAGATGCTTTGTGAATCTCTCGAGGATTTTCCTCAACCCAAATTTTTATTTACAAACCAATTGACTATCCATAAAATTCATTAACATTTCAAATAATTCTGAAGAAGGATCCATCAATGCTTTTTAATTTTTTCCTGTACATTAGATTTTTTTAAGGCATTGTATTTATGATATTTACCAACTACGACGGTGCATAAATCTCAAAAAAATATTTCCTGGAACTCAAGCCCAAAGCTAGAAACCAAGTTGGTTTCTTCCGTCACGACCTGTTATGCAAGCCAGTTACGATCGCGAATTTTATGGCATAACGATTTCGATTAGACACGCAGGCGAATAAGAACAGAAAATGTTACTAATGCATCTGTGATGAATTCAGTAATAGCTTCCTTTCGAATTCTCTTCCAATTCTATATTCAATATTTCCTTCAATTTTAACTATATTATAAATTGCAGTATTAAACGTGAACGTCTTGAACTAAGTTTGAAGTAAAACAAGAAATTCGATGCAAAGGTTGGGAATGGGGCGTGGTAGCTCTCCGGTATTCCACTTGATCTTACAGAGGTCATCAACTCCTAGAATAGTTTATCGAAATATCAATTATCTCGTAGAACGCGAATGCTTATTGAGAGAAATAACTTCCGTATTTTGAATGTTTCAAATTACGTCATAATTAAAGTGAGATCTGCTAGAGTCTTATATTATTTTCGTGTATCTAGGACTATATCATAGTGGATTCAAAGAACTACCTTTGATCTTGTATTGGTTATCATTTGAGGAAGAATGGTATCATAAAGGGACTTGGAAGTTCTCTTTAATCATCCACAGAACATACACCAATTCTCTTCATCAAGTGCTGCTTTGTTGGGATTTGCCATCAACATAACATTGTAGACGTTCACATTTCGATTCGGACAGCTTCTTACGAAGTGTCGTAAGAAGGTGTCCGTGTAAGAAGGAGCGTTGTTCATTGTATTTATTAATTATATTATTATATTAATAAACTATTGCAAATCCGCTTATAGAACTTCGATGTTTTCGCGGTTCCCTTCAAATTAAACCGTCCGACGTGTATACAATACAGCTTATGTATACATTAATTCGCAACACCTTTCGTGCGTTCTACCAAATCACAGGAATTTTAGATATTATCTGATTAGCTACGCCACGTTAGACAATAATTCATTCCCGAAAGTAATTAAAATCCATCTCTCGCACGAACTGGTAATTAACACCTGTGTAAATCTGTACGTATGCAAACGAATAACGGCGAGGAGGATAAATACGTAAGAAATCCTAGTACAATGCCGACGTCATGTATCATGTCGTACAGTTCTACGCCTACATTCACGCAACGTTCGAATCTTCCCATCTAATCACCATGGGAACTCGGTAATAATAGATTCGTTTATTTCGGCGATGCGGTTGCGAAAGGTGCAATGCCTCTGTTGCAATATTTGCTCTTTTTCATATCTATTCTTTACACGAAATTTCTTAGCGTAACGGTTAATCACGTCCATTACACAATTCAATTCTGGACCATCGCTATTATTGAATTGAAGATAATGAAACGCCCTCTGTATACCACATTTATATATTTAAATACGTTGAGAAATGTATGTAGCACAGGTTGATAATCTAAATTTCATCATAACATTAGTTCCGCGGTTGTTCAATTTTGCAGGACATCACATGAAAGGAGCGTCAAGAATAACGTATTAGGGCGCAGCAAAAGCTTTTTCGTCTCTTGGATTGGGAGGCTTCGGATTTAGGAAACAAAAAGAAAAGACAAATAAGTGGCAATTTTGCATCATTACTGGAAATCAGGCAAAGGCGCTATTGATGTCGCTCGTATACTCCGTGAAGTTGAAAGGAGAAGTGGACTGCGCAAAATTGGCAGTGAAAATTCAGGCATATTAGCGTATATTAGGCGTAATGGTATTAATTGCGTCAATAATTTTTTGTCGAAGGTTTTCCAAGTTATGGGCTCTGAGTTCTATTATGCTCATCATACAAATTTTTTATTTTAGATAACCCAAAAAAGGATCTAGCGGGAGCTGAAGACCTTGGAACTCATTGAACGATGCTATCAGGACTTAAGAAACGATTAGGAAATGTACAGTTTGAAAATATTTCGAGGTTTTTTGCTGTATGTGCAGGATAACTGCTGGAACCATACATCGTTGAAGTTAATGTTGAGTTCGCAAACAGCGGGAATAATCAAATTATTTCAACCAAATTACATATATGGAGATCTCTTCGCTGCATATCGTCATTTAAACATCTAATAAGAGGTTGTTGTATTACTTTGAAGAATCGAAGAACGCTGAATGGCATACAACAACAATCGGAAAAAACAGTTAACAACGTCACATCGTCTTCATCATGACAACGCCGGCTCTCACACTTTAGATCAAACGATTGATTACTTGAAGGAGAAAAATATCGAATTAATGTCTGGTTGTCCGTATTCGCCCCATTTATCGTATAACGACTTCTTTTTGTTCCCGAATATCAAACAAAAAAATGCAAGAACCTGCTGAAAGCCTTTAAAAACTGTGTTGTATGGAGATATCGCTTTCAGAGTGCAAAAAGAAACTTTCGAGAATTGGTTCGAATGCAATACAAAAATATATAAATGCGAGTATTTTCACAAACAATAAAACAATTTATATCAATTTTTTTTATTCTGTTGTTTGTTTGTAAAAACTTAAAAGGTGAGCATCTCGCAATAAGTGTCAAATGTGAACTTATGAAATTGTATCTGAAGTTGTTAACATTATTAAGAAACGCCTTAAAATGTCCGTTTTCTTTTCACATATTTATAGCACCTTCTACAAAACGGTTTCATCATAATAGAATATCTAATAAATAATAACGATGCTTGGCAACAATCTTATATTCACTACAAATTATTATATACCTACGCTGTGTATTTACGTGAATATACAATATACACATACTTATGCAATAATCAGGGTCTGCTTAGTAGAGCATGCGATGCAATATTCAAATCTTCTTGCAAAAGCGTTTTTATATATGAAGGAGGTGGAGTAAATTGAAAAAGTATTTAAGTGAAAGCTACAAGCGATCCAAGGAATGCTACCGCTTGTACTTGAGCCATCATTTTTATAAAGCGAAATTACACATATAAAACCGCAATGTGAAGTAAGAACAAATCGATTGATTAATAAATAGATTATTACCTAGAATACACATCTACAACTACGTACACATCGCTATTAGTGGTTAATTTTTTATGTAGAAGCCCGCTTTACCATTTTTATACGCTGTTAAAAATATTTTAGTCTACGAAACACTTCCGGTTGAGCAGGAAGTGGTTACCAACTTTCTTATTTTAAATACCTGTTATCACCTTAAACGATTGTACACATCGCACGTAAATAATTTGTATTGAAACACCTCATTTCTAAAGTCAACAGTTGTCGAGATATTTGAATTTTTCGATTTGCAACATCACACCATGTGTATCTAATTGTCAGAAACGGTCGTCTTCGTTGTCTAAATGCTCCACAAGACTCAACCTTCAAATAACTTTAACAATGACTATTAAACAGCTTTTGAGAAATCTGATACTTCGTAGATTAACAAATTATACAGTTTCCTACATCTAACAAGGGAACACTAACAACCTGAAAATTCACATTTGGATGAAATCCGGGTAATTGAAAGAACACCTTTTGGTATTAGAACGACACAATTTTTTTTAACTTTTTAACAGGCTGAATCGTCCGATTGCAGCGTAAGATCCCGAACAAAAATTAGCAAGATCTCTAAATTTTTGTAAATATCTTGGAATTCCTACTAAAAGATATATCCGGGTGTCTCATATTTTCTTGAACAACGAGTATGATGGTTATTTGTTCTATTTTCGTATTTATGTTTCTTTCAAGCACTGAATATTGGCAAACAATGTCTGCCTTTGGGAAACAACTTACACACATCAGTTGAACATTTTTTTTTGCGAGAAAATAGGTATCTTATAAGTAAATCGGATTAATTTGAATTTTTGATTTACGCTTATAAGAATAGTTTTACTATTATTATGTTTACTACAATTGTTAAATTATTTATGTTTCAATAATATATTTCTTGTTGTTTTTTTGTCTACTGCTGTGTACAACGCTATTAGCGCAACATTACACCATAAATAGTTACAATATAATGTAATAGTAATTAATCTACTCTTGACCGCAAAAGCTCACAAGATAGCAACAATATTGTGAATTATATGTAATTATACTTATGTGGATTAATAGCTGCGTCAGATTGAATGAAGCAGATACCATGGCATAGTTCCGTAGTATAGTGTACTTACTATGCAGACTGCTGGATATATACTGTTGAATGTATGTATGTACACTGCCGTTCAGAGAAGTTCGGTCGGTTATTAAAAAACATGAAAAGGTTACAGAAACAAACGAAACTAAAAACAAAATGCAATTTTATTGTATGTACAGGTAAAAAAGACAAACATAAATAAATAAAAAGTTATTCTGGCCTAATATAACATACTGAACATTATATTCTTTTTTCATCGAAAAAACCTCCTTTGCTGTTAATCACCGCTCGAACTATTCTAGGCATTCTTTCGATAAGTTTTGTTAAAACGGATCGTGGAATATTAATCCACTCATGTTGCAGAATATTCCGTAAATGTTCTTGTGAAGTTGGGCGTATTTTTCGGATCCTCCTGTCCAGTTCATCCCACAACAACTCCATAGGGTTCAAATCTGGGCTTTGTGGGGGCCATGTCATTACTTTCAGGGTGTGCTGTTCTTCTTGCTCCTTTAGATAGTTCTTACAGACTAACGCAGTGTGTTTTGGGTCGTTGTCATGCATGAATGTAAAGTTACGGCCTATTATGCGCAATCCTGATGGCACTGCATGATTCTGGAGTATTGCAAAATAATTTTCCTTCCTCATTACACTCTGCACTCTGCATAAATCTCTCGGCCCAGCAAAGGAGAAACAGCCCGACGCTAACCCAGAACTACGCCCTTGCTTCACTGTACGCACAATGCAGTTCGGGATCACTTTTCTGTGATAAATAAACAAGAATGATACTGCGGTATATTTCCTAAATGTATTGTTCATTAATAATCCTCGAACGACCAGTTTCAAAAGATCGGTACTTCCGAGAAATTCTTGGAATGATGATAAAAGAGACTTTATTGTGGTTGTCGCAATATTTCTACTTTACATAATAATTTCTGGCTTTAACCCCTTAGAAAAGAGTGTATGTTTAATATTTTTCTAATTTTATGTATTAATAATTGTATACAGTGTGATATAATAGATTTTTATTGTATGACCGAACTTCACTGAACGGCAGTGTACGTCGCAATTTTTTTTAAGTGGACTATTTTGTTATTACTAACTTTTTTTGCTGTTTGACACCCACAACATATCGCTGCTAATTATTCAATTCTAAGCATTGTATTCTTTATCGTATGCTGGGCTGGTAAATAATTTTTTACAAAAGATAAATGTATATTTTAAAGCACAGTCAGTCACCATGTTCCATGTTCCACCATGTATATATACAAGCAAACCGTTTCAATGTTTCAACGTGATACCTCCAAGCCTTAAAAAAAGAAACAAAATTACAAGTTCGCGTAACTTTCGCTACCGGCGCTAACATCTAAGCTTCACTTTCTGAATTATCTGAATGTCATTGATGAACACGTACAGCGCAACGGTGAAAGTGAGTTTATGTTGTTAACGGTGTATTGGTAACTGTTAAATATAAAATATTGGATCAAAATATTAGAAAACGCAATAGATAACATGCTAAACGTTAATATACACTTAAATGTTACTCAAATAGAAATAGTATAAAATATACCTTTCAATACTACATAGCAGTAGTCTGGCGCAATAAAATCCAAATTCGCTAGTCTCTTATATATATTTTCCATTAGTTGGCATTAGTTTTTTTTTTGCAACGTTCTTTCTTATTACGTAGCTTGTCTGAAAAGTTCCACACCTCAACGTGAAGGTGAAGTTACTCGTCAAAAATATTCTGGCAATATGCTTATGAAAATCCCAGCTGTGTCGTGCCAGTCGTGCTTCTGTAGAAATGAAAAAAAAAACGAATATCGAGCCATCATTTAATTCTTACGTTTGAAATGCAATATACCTACGCAAATTATAGGCGTGATAGACGCTGTTTTTAGGGCTGTTTTTAGGTAGTTGAGTTTAAACGTAATTGTACCAACTTAGTTGACGATGAACGGTCAAAGACTCCAACCACAACCAATAACATCGGAAAAGTTCGCCGAATGGTGCTCGACGACCGTCGAATTAAAGTCAGAGGTAACAGTGGCTGTGGGCTAATTCCTATTTGTAAAGACAACTTAAAAATTTACAAGCATTGTTGATGATTCTGTTCTACCATATCTATAAGATCTGAGATGCTCCTTAAACGTTGACTTAGCCTACCCTAAATAGTATGTAAGAATGTAATGGACGAATTTTATTAATGGTTGTCAGTATTCTTTTACCACTGGCTTTTCTCTCCGTTAACTACCCAGAGAAAGGAAAAGCAGAGTCTTTCGTTCCTTATATAAAAAAAACACCTGTATATATCCATATAAATCAGAAACAAAGAATTTGGCATGAAATTTTGAGGCATAAATAGTAAATAGACTTGTAACGTGGGCATTTCGAAAGAATATATATCTACTAAAATCGTGATCATGAAACCGCGCGTTGGGTGCTGCGCTTGCTCACTCACGACTAAAAACGCTTTCGAATGAACATTTCCGGCCGTAGTGTGAACAGTGTAATCTACTTAAATTAAAGTCGCTTAAAACTGTTCATATATGATGATATACAGTGATTTAAATTAATGTCACTATTGCTACCACCATTATTATTAATTAACATAGTCGATTAAATAATAAGAATATTGTAATTACTTTTAGTTTCTATTAAAGATACGTATACATAAGATGTTTTATTTAAAAAATAGTAAATACCGTTTTTTCTTTAAATTGCGCTATTCAATCATTTCTCTACTAAATTCATATTAACCAATAGCAAAAATACTACTAGTTTGCCAATTTAATCTATGTTGAATCGAATAGATACAACCCATGGAAGATAAACGAATACAGCAATAGCGGCCTGTAAATTTACCCTATATGTGGTAAATACCATTACGGGATTAAAAATTGGAATTACTCATATTACACGTAATACGTTATACCCATTCATTAACATGTCCATCAAACGTTATCAAGTATTCATTAATAATTTCATTCCGTTTTCTTCTAACAGTTAAATGATTATTTTTAAGCTAACTGTATGTGTGAATTAGGTCAAGAGCCTTTAAAATTGCAGATAATTGTAAGAATTAGTACAAATTATTCCTTGAACGATGAACCGTAATTGCACCTACGAGTTGCGCCAACTGATTTAGTCTTTGCGAAATGAATTTTCTTCTACTTTGTTTCTGCATCATTCGCTCAGATCTTATTATTTTCGTTTGTTTTTCTGGGATGCACTTCTTTAACTTAAAGATGTATTCCTTGACAACTATTCGAACGACTTAAGCTTGTGTGACATCAATGTTTATTTCATCTGAGCTTGGTAATTTATTACTTAGTAAACCAGGTGAAAATTAACATTTCTGTATTTGCAGTATACAGAATAATATAACAAAGAATGTATTCTGAGAACGGACGAGCATTTTTGAAAAGTTCACGAACTAAAAAAGAAAGGTGATAACACAATATACGTACGCCGCAACAAGAGTATGAAGAAGGTATATTTTAAGTTTCACACAGTTTAAGGTGTTGAGAGGTGTAAAGAGCTAATCGAGATAGCATTAAACGACGTAACGTATCTGCCTCATAGGGATTAGCACGTTTGCCAAATAGTCCAAAGTGAGCTATATAGCGGGCATTATGTTACGCGTTTAGCCAATAGAATAAAACAGCCGAGGGTTAGTGTTTTCCTTCAGCCAAACACATCAAATAAACATTCGGGCGTTTCACAGACACAATGCACCAATATTGCTAATTCCGAATCTTACGAATTCGCTGCCAAGGATACAACAACGCAATAGTGCTTTGTTTTTACTCGTAATTTGCCTGGAATAACAATAAACGCCCATAATTCGTCTCAGGTTTCTATAACGGTATTACGATAATTACAATAATTGTGATAATCAAGGTCATAATTAGTAAATGTACTTAATTAGCACAAGTTATGTTCTTGTTTTGTTGTATATACACTGCCGTTCAGAGAAGTTCGGTCGGTTGGTAAAAAAACATGAAAAGGTTACAGAAACAAACGAAACTAAAAACAAAATGTAATTTTATTGTATGTACAGGTAAAAAGACAAAAATAAATAAATACAAAGTTATTCTGGCCTAATATAACATACTGAACATTATTTTTTTTTCATCGAAAGAACCTCCTTTGCTGTTAATCACCGCTCGAACTATTCTAGGCATTCTTTCGATAAGTTTTGTTAAAACGGATTGTGGAATATTAATCCATTCATGTTGCAGAATATTCGGTAAATGTTCTTGTGAAGTTGGGCATATTTTTCGGATCCTCCTGTCCAGTTCATCCCACAACAACTCTATCGGGTTCAAATCTGGGCTTTGTGGGGGCCATGTCATTGCTTTCAGGGTGTGCTGTTCTTCTTGCTCCTTTAGATAGTTCTTACACACAAACACAGTGTGTTTTGGGTCGTTGTCATGCATGAATGTAAAGTTACGGCCTATTATACGCAATCCTGATGTCACTGCATGATTCTGGAGTATTGCAAAATAATTGTCCTTCCTCATTACACCCTGGACTCTGCATAAATCTCCCGTACTTCACTGTAGGCACAATGTAGTTCGGGATCACTTTTCGGTTTTAGATCTTCGGACATAAACTCGTCGATTTTGCCCAAAAACCTCAAATTTTGACTCGTCACTCCAAAGCACGTGTTTCCAATCATCTAACGACCAATCTAGATGAGAACGGGCTCACTGTAGCCGTTTTGCTCTGTTGCCCCGACGTAATAAGGGTTTTCGAATGGCAATGCGTCCATGAAGGTCCGCTTGTTGAAGTCGACGTTTTACCGTACTCGCCGAAACTTATTCTTCAGGGCCCCGATTGACTTCGGCTGCTATTTGTGGCGCTGTTAATTTTCTATTGCGTTTGCTTAATAATACAATTCTCAAATCTTCAGATTTTGTTGTTTTCCTAGATGCTCCGGGACGAACACGATTTTCTATAGTTCCAGTTGTCCGATATCGCTTTGCGATGTCATTTACTGTTGCACTTCTCATATTTATTTTTTCAGCAATTTGTCGCCTTGAATATCCTTCTTCAAACCTCGTAATAATGCGTGAACGTTTTTCTACACTGGTAGGCTTGCCACGTGCCATTTTGAAGTAAATTTTCTTAAAACTTTCGCGCAAAAACGACAGATGCACACCAACACACGTTTAACAGTAAAATGAAGCAAATTTATATCTTCACGCCTGTGATAAATAAACAAGAATGATACTGCGGTGTATTTCCTAAATGTATTGTTCGTTAATAATCCCCAAACGACCCGTTTCAAAAGATCGGTACTTCCGAGAAATTCTTGGAATGATAATAAAAGGGACTTTATTGTGGTTGTCGCAATATTTCTACTTTACACAATAATTTATGGCTTTAATCCCTTAGAAAAGAGTGTATGCTTAATATTTTTCTAATTTTATGTATTAATAATTGTATACAGTGTGATATAATAGATTTTTATTGTATGACCGAACTTCACTGAACGGAAGTGTACATGCTAATTTATATTATTAATATGTACGTTTGTGTATTTCACGTTCAATAACATTCATTAAAAAAGATGTCGTGTGATTATCATCGGTGTTTAGGAATATCGGAAAAATATACAAAATATCTTTATTATTATTATTCTATCACATAGAGTAAAACATGATCTCCTACCACCTTAAAATCAATACGAGTTGTCCAAAAAATTTGGACGCTAGTTTTTGGGAGTTGATAAACGATAAATTTTCCGCTTAAAAGAAAATTATCATGTTCAAATAATAACATTTAAGAATAGTTATTCCGAACACTCCAACTAGCTTTTTCCAAGACATATGAAATGATGCCTAAATGATTCCAATTCGCTTTGGACATCACAAAGGTATTGTTGTCCTCATTCTTGTAAATCATTCAGTAATAAATCAATCATTTAAGAACCCGGATTTAAGAACCAATCCCTACAATAATTTCCAACAGTAAAAGTCAAGGTTACGTGTAGAATAAAAAGAAAAAAGAAAGGAAAGAAAAACGAAGACGAAACAAATTTTATTCCTTTAAAGGAGGAATTAGTTCAAAGTCATCATAAATTATTCGTACTTGGTATTCAATTTGATATTTGTTATATGCACGCGTAGGCTTTGTAGAAACGATGTAAATAAACAATCATACTCTCGCATTAATAAGAATCCATTTTTGATGAATATTTATATTTAACACGCAGCTACGCTTCAAACCACGTGCTTCGGTGAAAGGCTTCAATAATACCCGGCGGGTCTTAAGTGAAATTTTCACAACAATATATAAATATTGACCGAGAAGCGAAAGTATTCACGTAAAATTTCTTTAAACCGAGTATCGGTTACGCGAATTTTACACCTCTCCGAAATTCAAGGTACCTCTTTTACGGTTTCACACTTTTCCGCGAACTTTTTACATAATTTATTACATTTTTTTCGACAGATCGTATATTTTTTACACCTGCGTGTCATCCACGGCGACGATTGCAAAAGATTTCGAGTAATAAAATTTTCGCCCAACATGAAAGTGAATCCTTCTAGATGGTTAAGAGGTGAAGAGTGTAAGTTTTAAAGAATTACATGAATGTTGTTCAAATATACCAGGCGATACGCTCCAATACGGAAGAATCTCGTTTAAATTATATTAGTTGTGCTCGAATCCAGTGTTCAAATTTGTTCAAGTCAACAACTATCTCGGGCAGTAATGTAATCTAATCTAATCTAATCTAGATGTTATTATGAATTGAACTCTGAAATTTTGAAGTAGGTAATTTACATCATACACAAATTCCTTAGACTCTATTCTGGAGGTCTTCTACAGTTTGTTAGAGATTAAAAGAAAGAAAAATCGCAAGATTACAACAATGTAAGCTGAGAAAGTGTTTTCAACTCGAAAAGGAGGAAGAGCAATTTATCATTTGTGTTTGTGTTAATTTACATATGACATTTTCTCTTGATCAAATTCATTCAATTGAATCGCTTTCTTCTCCTAAAAATATTTATGCGAGAGATTATATTTGTTGCGGTTCCATTGGTTGTGATTTGAATGAAACAAACATACATGTGTAGTGCATGTTTTGCAACAGCTACGCATATTACTGTCATACATTTAACTATTTTGTCCATGAAGATGTCCATTGTTTTAAGTGTTTAAAAAGCTGTGTTTTTCACAAGCTCGCACAATTGTTTAAACGCCGTTACCTACATTAATATTAATTATAAGTACATTATCTAAGATCTAAGAATAATTAATAATAACCGAAAATATTACCTTATCGGAATAACATGTATATCTGAAACGTTCTATTGTGTTCTCTAAAAGCACCTCAACGATGGTAAAACATTATGTAATCCTGTATATGCAAGCCTTACGTCCATCTGTGTTAAGTGCATATTTATTATTTATTGTATTATACGGATAATTATATGAATGCTGTCGTTGTAAAAGATGACCATTTATTTTGACGTGTTTAGTTGTTCGGCGATTAGAAATTTGTGTTCGCTTCGTACATATTGTTCGAGAATTCATGTCAAGGTGGTTCTCGAATATTTTTAGTATAAAGGAACCCATACAAGTTAACAAGAACTAATAACGTTGTTGTGCTTTTGTTCGGCAGAAGAATTTGCAGCGCTTATAGCAAGAGAGAGTGCTCCTCTGGAGCGCGTAATTGGTAATAAATATTAAAATATGAATGTTTACAAAGAGATCGACGAAATCGCACGTTACGCAATTAGTACATTTAATAGTAATAGCAAATTACAAGAACATTTCTAACTTTTTTATTTCTGATATATGGTTGCAATAGTAGAGCTGTTTACAACTATTATTTTTAATTAGATCCCCCTCATAATAATAATAATATTTTCCAGCGGATGCTTTTGCACTCAGTTGAAAGAAAATTTTAGAGGTTACATGACAATAACAAAAAAATATAAATTACATCTACATACCTACTAAGTGCTAGGAGATAGGTATATGTACACTGCCGTTCAGAGAAGTTCGGTCGGCTATTAAAAAACATGAAAAGGTTACAGAAACAAAAAAAGACAAAAATAAATAAATAAAAAGTTATTCTGGCCTAATATAACATACTGAGCATTATTTTTTTTTTCATCGAACAAACCTCCATTGCTGTTAATCACCGCTCGAACTATTCTAGGCATTCTTTCGATAAGTTTTGTTAAAACGGATTGTGGAATATTAATCCATTCGTGTTGCAGAATATTCCGTAAATGTTCTTGTGAAGTTGGGCATATTTTTCGGATCCTCCTCTCCAGTTCATCCCACAACGACTCTATAGGGTTCAAATCTGGGCTTTGTGGGGACCATGTCATTACTTTCAGGGTGTGTTTAGATAGTTCTTACACACTAACGCAGTGTGTTTTGGGTCGTTGTCATGCATGAATGTAAAGTTACGGCCTATTACACGCAATCCTAATGGCACTGCATGATTCTGGAGGATTGCAAAATAATTTTCCTTTCTCATTACACCCTGAACCCTGCATAAATCTCCCGTCCCAGCAAAGGAGAAACATCCCCACACTAACACAGAACTAAGCCCTTGCTTCACTGTAGGCACAATGCAGTTCGGGATCACTTTTCGGTTTTAGATCTTCGAACATAAACTCGTCGATTTTGCCCAAAAACCTCAAACTTTGACTCGTCACTCCAAAGCACGTGTTTCCAATCATCTAACGACCAAATCTAGATGAGAACGGGCCCACTGTAGCCGTTTTGCTCTGTTGTCCCGACGTAATAAGGGTTGTCGAATGGCAATGCGTCCATGAAGGTCCGCTGGTTGAAGTCGACGTTTTACCGTACTCGCCGAAACTTGTTCTTCACGGCCGCGATTGACTTCGGCTGCTATTTGTGGCACTGTTAATTTTCTATTGCGTTTGCTTAATAATACAATTCTCAAATCTTCAGCTTTTCCTAGATGCTCCAGGGCGAACACGATTTTCTATAGTTCCAGTTGTCCGATATCGCTTTATGATGTCATTTACTGTTGAACTTCTCATATTTATTTTTTCAGCAATTTGTCGCCAAGAATATCCTTCTTCAAACAGCGTAATAATGCGTGAACGTTTTTCTACACTGGTAGGCTTGCCACGTGCCATTTTGAAGTAAATTTTCTTAAAACCACAGCACACGTTTACACGTACCCAATACACGTTTAACAGTAAAATGAAGCAAATTAATGTCTTTACGCCTGTGATAAATAAACAAGAATGATACTGCGGTATATTTCCTAAATATATTGTTCGTTAATAATCCCCAAACGACCCGTTTCAAAAGATCGGTACTTCCGAGAAATTCTTGGAATGATAATAAAAGGGACTTTATTGTGGTTGTCGCAATATTTCTACTTTACATAATAATTTCTGGCTTTAATCCCTTAGAAAAGAGTGTATGCTTAATATTCTTCTAATTTTATGTATTAATAATTGTATACAGTGTGATATAATAGATTTTTATTGTATGACCGAACTTCACTGAACGGCAGTGTATGTGTACATTTATTTAAACGGAACCTGTGAAATGCATAAAAACTATATCAGCAATGAAGTTAAAGCGATCTGTAAACGTCGAAGATTTTGTTTGTGGAGATCTCACCAATACATTCATCCTGCTGAGGTCACAATAGAAAGTAAAGAGTAAACTAGAATTAGTTCTAGGGACAACTATGTAGTATTTGTTCAACAATTAAGAACAATCAATTCTTCAGTATTCGATACTTCTATGAAGTATCGAAGTTCTTTCTACGGATTCAGTCAATCCTACATTAGTGTTACCACATTAAGACGGCGCATTCTAGCGTGATCGAACTAGCGAGAAAAAATTGAAACCAAAGCTCTCGCATTCGGCATTTTCTGCAGTTGCCGTAAAGGATCTGTAGGTTTTATATGACTTTAACACAGAGCTCCTTCAATATTATACTAAATAATCAATGGTTGTTTTCTACACACAAAGTATGGATAATTATAGTTAATTCCTAGTCCTCTTCCTTTTGCAATAACTCGAAAGTCTTTGAATTGCCGATCTTGCCTAAAACACTTTCACGAGAATTACTTTTTCAGTTGGCTTCGTGTATTATGATACTAATTAGATAAAAAATGCATCGTCTCTACGCAGATTGCCGTAATATCTATTATCGCACCTTTTACGGTCGAAAATGTAATATTATGTAAATTTTAAAGTAAATAAATACCTTTTCGCTTTGATTAATATTTGAAAAGTAAGACTTTCTATTTTTTCACTTTCCAACTCTCCTTTATTAATCATCGGAGAGAAGCAACGAGATGAAATATTTAAATTGAGGAATTACCACGCCGCGTACGTGCTAAGAGGTTTATAACGAAATAGTAGAAATGAGATGATAAAAATAGCTGGAAGGAGGATCCACTATTATTGCTTATAATTTTATTGCTTTTGTACGAGGGGAGTTCGATAAACACATGACCTTGGCAAGAAAGAAAAACATTTTTGCAGAAGCCAGGTAATCATCGAACTCTCCAAATGTTCTCAAAGTATTCAAGAGTTAATGAATACCTCTAGCAGGTTGTCGAAATAAATAATTTTTACCGAAAGTCACGATAAAACGTTGAAAAAAGGGAGAAATTATACGTAGTAGTACCGCTGCTGTACCACGAATAATTTCAGAAGCATTTTAATAACATTTTCTAGTATTTTGAAGAAAATTCACCTGTCATTCGAGATGAAAGAAAGTATGGCCCATTAAGCAGACCATCTGGTAGAGCAACCCAAACATTAACTGAGAATCTGTTGAGAGAATGAGTTCTTGCTGTGAACATTTCTTGTAAATATGGTTTCGTGGGGAACCAAAATAAAATTAATAAATCGATGTTTACGGTGCCTATCAGTGTTGAATGGAAGCTGCAAGCTATATTCCTATAACTACCCCACTATTAAATTGTTATCGTGCGGTTTCATCCAGAAAAAAAAAGCGCTCAAGTGTATGATATTAATGTTATTTTATCTCTGTTTAAGTGCATTTCTATCTAAAAAATAATGTTAACATACTACCAACTACACAAAATATAAAATATTCAGCATTATAGATATGAAATTATTTTCTTTGCGATGTTAAAATCATTTTAACTACTTAAGGATGGTAGGAGCTAAAATGAAACTTTTCAGCGTTCGGGATACTAAACAAGCAACTACTTGCTAGTCAGTTACTTTTCGTCATAAGGGGTGTTACTCCAACATGAAATAGGGGACGTCCCGTTTTATTCCGAGAAATTTTTATCTGTGTAGAGCCACTTCCTTTTCAACAACTCAACTCTAGACGGCTCAATTAAAACAAACATTTTATTCGAATAATACTTTCGATAACTAGTCAAGATTATACGTTGTATGGCGAGTAATTCGAAAGTGCATTCTGTAACGCTTCAAGAACCGCAAAATTCGCGAAGTTAACAATATAATTCTAGCTAATTTAAAAAGAACCATTCCCCTTCTTTAATGCATCAATAAAAACGAGAAAGAGATTATGTAATACGTGTGTCATGCAACACATGCACATACGTGCAAATTATATAGGTGGAATACTTCTTATTCAAAGTATGTAGTTGCCAGTGTCACGTTAATATACTGCGTAGAAGACATGTGAGCTAATACAATTTATACAAACTCGGTCATGATCATCAATACTTTATAATCTTCGATTAAATGTATATGAGGTGTAAGCAAGGCAGGACTAGGCAGACTCGTGTCTATTCGTCTCATAAGAAAGGGTTCGTGTTGCCTACTGGTTCCCCCGAGTGTCGACCTGTCTAGTCGCTGCAAAAAAGTAATAATTTCACCTGTCTTTGTTATCTCTAGTCATGAGGCAATTTTTCTAGGATTCCATAATTATTGTGCTGTCCTTTTCAGCTTGTCTTAGATATTTAATGATCATTTTTCCAAGCGCCCTCGAACGATTTTGGATATCTGTATGAAATAAGCTGCTGCAGAGATCCTAAATACACTGCCGTTCAGTGAAGTTCGGTCATACAATAAAAATCTATTATATCACACTGTATACATTTATTAATACATAAAATTAGAAAAATATTAAGCATACACTCTTTTCTAAGGGATTAAAGCCTTAAATTATTACGTAAAGTAGAAATATTGCGACAACCACAATAAAGTCCCTTTTATTATCATTCCAAGAATATCTCGGAAGTACCGATCTTTTGAAACGGGTCGTTTGGGGATTATTAACGAACAATACATTTAGGAAATATACCGCAGTATCACTCTTGTTTATTTATCACGGGCGTAAAGATATAAATTTGCTTCATTTTACTGTTAAACGTGTGTTGGTGTGCATCTGTCGTTTTTGTGCGAAAGTTTTAAGAAAATTTACTTCAAAACGGCACGCGGCAAGCCTACCAGTGTAGAAAAACGTTCACGCATTATTACGCTGTTTGAAGAAGGATATTCGGGGCGACAAATTGCTAAAAAAATAAATACGAGAAGTTCAACAGTAAATGACATCATAAAGCGATATTGGACAACTGGAACTATAGAAAATCGTGTTCGTCCTGGAGCATCTAGGAAAACAACAAAAGCTGAAGATTTGAGAATTGTTTCATTAAGCAAACGCAATAGAAAATTAACAGCGCCACAAATACCAGCCGAAGTCAATCGCGGCCGTGAAGAACAAGTTTCGGCAAGTACGGTAAAACGTCGACTTCAACAAGCGGACCTTCATGGACGCATTGCCATTCGAAAACCCTTATTACGCCGGGGAAACAGAGCAAAACGGCTACAGTGGGCCCGTTGTCATCTAGATTGGTCGTTAGATGATTGGAAACACGTGCTTTGGAGTGACGAGTCAAAATTTGAGGTTTTTGGGCAAAATCGACGAGCTTATGTCCGAAGATCTAAAACCGAAAAGTGATCCCGAACTGCATTGTGCCTACAGTGAAGCAAGGGCGTAGTTCTGTATTAGTGTGGGGATATTTCTCCTTTGCTGGGACGGGAGATTTATGCAGAGTGCAGGGTGTAATGAGGAAGGAAAATTATTTTGCAATACACCAGAATCATGCAATGCCATCAGGATCGCCTATAATAGGCCGTAACTTTACATTCATGCATGACAACGACCCAAAACACACTGCGTTAGTCTGTAAGAACTATCTAAAGGAGCAAGAAGAACAGCACACCCTGAAAGTAATGACATGGCCTCCAGAAAGCCCAGATTTGAACCCTATAGAGTTGTTGTGGGATGAACTGGACAGGAGGATCCGAAAAATATGCCCAACTTCACAAGAACATTTACGGAATATTCTGCAACATGAATGGATTAATATTCCACAATCCATTTTAACAAAACTTATCGAAAGAATGCCTAGAACAGTTCGAGCGGTGATTAACAGCAAAGGAGGTTTTTTTCGATGAAAAAAGAATATATTGTTCAGTATGTTATATTAAGCCAGAATAACTTTTTATTTATTTATTTTTGTCTTTTTTACCTGTACATACAATAAAATTGCATTTTGTTTTTAGTTTCGTTTGTTTCTGTAACCTTTTCATTTTTTTTTTAATAACCGACCAAACTTCTCTGAACGGCAGTATACGTAGTAACTTTTGACTTTCGTACACGCATACATTTTATTTTAATCAACACATTTGCTTGTTGTTTTCAATAAGTACCATTAATTTCCGAGTGATAAAATAACACGTTTTGTCATGACAAAAGTACCGTTTATGAAGTCCACCGAGAAATGATTAAACGACCCTATTTACTTTAGAGAATGTTTGGCCTTTCCAAATACCAAACTTAATCAGTTAAATATTGTGTTGTAAGTATTGTAGCAGGTTTCTAGAAACATTCTGACAGCTGCAGCAAATGCATGTTTAACAGTTTGAGGACATTAATAAAAAAAAAATAGTATGTACCTGTACTCTACTATTTCTTCTTTTGGGGTAACCGTTTACAGAACACTGCAACATATGCATTTACGCCAGATCAAATAAATAGTCTTTGTGCGTCGATGTAAATAGGGGAGAAGAACAAGAGAATCCACAACGTACCTACGTAAGAATCTTTCTCTTTTAAAATGACGAATTAGGACGGTAATTTCCGGTAACAAAGAAAACAAACAAAAGTAAATTAGGGAAATGTTCAACATTCTGCATTGTACTATAGATTCATTTGTCTCTAAATTGAAACAATTATCACATCCATCAAACGTATAAAAGAATTATCGTCTGAAGTAGAAGAAGATCGATTGCTATTAATACTAAGGCACTATGCGAAAGATTTCATCATGCAGCAGTGAAAGTAAAAATTAGATGTAAGTAGTGTAAGCATTGTGGTTTTGAATGATCGTGCCGTTAAATTTTCTTTAGTAGATATTGTTAGGATTTAACAGAGCATAAATAAGTTTTTAATAGCGATAAATGTTCTACAAAAGACACTTTAATTTATAAATCAACGACAAAATTAATTTTGATATATTTAGAAAAAAATGCATCGTAGTGAGAGCTGTACACATGCGCTGTAGCCCTAGTTGATTCGATTAGGTCACAATAAAGTTTTCTAACGTATCTTGATAACGACTACCAGTAACTGTTACAGCTTCACCTGTAGTGTTATCAAAGAAATATGACGCAATGATGCCGCCGGCCCAAATGGCGCACCATACAGTCACTTTACAAGGATGGAATGGTCGTTGGTGTGCCTAATGAGGATTTTCACGATTATATTGCTTATTAACAAAGCCAGCCAAATGAAAATGCGCCTCGTCACTCACGATGATTTTTTGTCAAAAACTGGGATCGTCTGTATCGAGCTGTAAAACTTGAGTGCTTCACTTCCTTCCCGTTCATTTTCCCGTAGCCCTTACATTAATTGAATTTTATACGGGAATAGATGTAAATTTATTTTCAGTATTTTTAACAAACATTGCGAATTCCTATGCACAAGATCGATGAGGCGAATACCCTGCCTCAGTGGATCAATATTTCCCGAGTACGTCGATGTTGCAGATTGTTGACTTGTTTAGCATACGACTAACGCAAAAGAATTCACACAATTTTCTTTACGTATTCACAATTGAACACTTACTATAGGTCAGAACTATGTGATCTACCTCTGGGTTTATCACAGGGATCAGTAATGGGCCCCTTGTTATTTTGTTTATATGAATATGAATGTTCTCCCACTTTCTACCTCCGTCGGCAAAGTACTTCTGTACGCTGACGATACCACAATAATCGTGATTGGGAATACGGTGAGAGATTTGGAAATAGAATTAGGTGTTGTTGCGAAGGAACTTTATTCCTGGTGCAATAACAATAGATTAATTATCAACATCCATAAGATACAATTGATTCCGTTATACAACAAAAGGAGGATCGTTCAACTGAAAGTGCGCTTGGGTGACGAATTACTGCAGCAGATCGATTTCGGTAGGTTGTTTGGAGTACTCCTGAACGCCAACATGAGTTGGAAAAACCAAGATGAGTTCTGCTTTTTGGGTAATACTCCAGCTCGGAGACAAACTAGATCACCAGATCCTATTAAACAGATACTATGCTCTTGTGTTTTTTCACATGTCCTACAGTGTTGTTGTTTGGGGTTGGGCGGTTGGCTGGGAGCGAGTACTGATTTTTCGAGTTCTAAGAGCGATTTTCGGCCAAAAGCGGAGGGAGAGTTTAAACGACATAATAATGTCCTTACCTTCCCAAGTATTTACATATATCGATGTACCGAATATGTAAAAAGTAATACATCAGAGGTAAAGGTTTTAGCTGCTCATCGATTTGACACGAGACATGGTGATCTGTTGCGAACTCAGCCTCATAAGACTGCTCTATTCGAGAAAGAGCCGACATACGCGGGAAGGCATTTTTTTTAATAAGCTGCCAATAAGACTTAGGCAAGAGAAACATATCTCACGATTTAAAGCAGTGTTTAAAAATTATCTCTTTGAAGGTGTATTTTACTCTGTGGAGAGCTTCTTGAACTTTTGTAATTTACATTTTAAGAAAAACCTACATTTTTTAACAGTACCTGTCCAACCTTTATTATTGTGTGACGTATCCTACATCATGTATTTTATGATCTAAAGGATTAAATTAATTATTATTTAAATAAAATGGTCCCATAATTTCAACACGTTGTTGGGGCGTTAGATGTCCCGTGTTCAATTGTTACCTATCAAATGACAACCAAACCAAAACGATAGAAAAACAACATCTGTCTAGAACACCAAATTCACGCTGCATAATAATTTTTTTTGTGATTACGTGATTTTGTTTCAACATAAAATAAACAAATATAAAACATAATTTAAGTTACGAAATATATCTTTCCATCGACATTTTGATACTATCTACATTTGGATGTAAGATCGTTAAATAACAGATTATCGAAAACGTCAGAAATATCTAAACGTAACGTTAATTTTGGATGTAATTCCTAAAGAACTTTCTCCGACATTTTAAATATTGCGTCCACGTTCGTCGATGCATTTGTCTTAGTAACCGTGGAACGAACTAGTTTTCGATTTCGAACCGCCGATTAAAGCAAAACAATACTACAATCGGATTTGTCAAGATCGAGATGTCTGCGAAACCTCACGCACAAACCGTTTAATGTTGCCATTTAAGGAAGGCAACGGAGATTTATATGCTTTTAAAATCAATTACCAATTAGAAATGTTTTGTGCAGCTAATAAGCTTTTATTGTCGATGTAGTTGCGATATCCCTATTTCCAACCTAGTAAAAAAGCGTCTTCCTTATGATTCTTATCGCCTTATACGTAGGAAATTATTTCTTCATGAGTAGAAAATTTTATAAGGTATACGAGACTCATTTCTATTTACAGGAACTTGTCCGTTAGAGAAAGTGATATTGTAAAAGCGAAAATTGCATCGATGATGTTATAACGTTGCGTAAACACATACTTATGCGTACAAATATCTGAAAATGCTTTTACTACATTCTAAACTAAATAAAATACGGGGCTTTAAGAATAGACTTCTCTTGCAGGTTTCTCGCTTTTCATTTTTGAGAACATCGCAATGATCTAGGCTTCCCCTGCCAAGTAAACTTGGCATTATTGTAGACCTTCACGGCTGTTCTATAATGTAGAATAATCTCCTGGAGTGTGTCGAGTTTACTTTTAATGTTTCACGGATCATCTCATCATCATCTACAAGTAAAAAGATCGCGTGTCAACGCGCAGGAAAACGAACAGAAAACACCCGCGTTGAAGAACATAGACCGGATGAAATCCAACGAAAATCTCTGCGAATGACGGAAGGAGAGAGAAATACCCGGAGTTATCGACAGATTCAAGAAAATACTAAGCAGGAAGAATATCCCAACACGGCGAGAGGAAGAAAAGACTCTGACTCATCCACTTATTATAATACATTTTTCCCGTAAGTTGCAATGCAATTTGTGATATAATCAACAAACAAATTATCTTCCCTAAATCGTGGAAACAAGTAGCAATCGTCCCCATTCATAAGAAGAGGGAATTTCACGAATTCAAAGATCTTATATCTACCTGCATTTTCTTCAGATCTTAAATTAAAGAGTTTATCTCAAACCTGAAACTTTTACCAGGCATTCAATCTGGGTCTAGATCTGGTTACAGTTGTATCTTTGTATAACTTCGTATAAAAATGATATTTTACGGGCGACGGACAGGGGACTTATGTCTGTTCTTATGCTCCTTAATTTCTCTAGAGCGTTCGACACCGTAAATCACTCAACGTTAGAGAAATAGCTCAGTTGTGACGCAGTCCTTTTAATGGCAGATCTCAGAATGTATATAGTTGAAAAATTAAACTTCTTGGCCGCTCTTTTTATCTCAAGGCAGACTACAGGCTCGATTTTAAATCTGCTCTTGTTCGTCTTCGTTATTGACAATTTTACCTTATACGCCGACAACGTTCAACTAGACTATTTATTTAAAATATCGGAATGGATTAGAGCTGTAGAAAACAATGCAAACATGATTGGAGTGTAGCTAGAGATCTTTACTAATGTAAAAATTTACAGGAAACACCCAGTATATTGGAATATATTTTATAAAAATGCATATCCCCAAAATATCCTATTGATATGTAGCATACAGCTCGAATAATGAAAGACGAACGTATTACTGCCGTAACGTGCATAATTGAGAATTCAAAGTAGTACGTAATTAGGTAAAATAAGGAGATGATTGAATGTACTCAACATTACGATATAACTATAACCTTCGGCATATATGCTTCCCATTTTCGGCTGCATTTGAATAACATTGAAATGCCATGTTAAACTTTAAACAATTAGCATTTCGTACATTCCTAAACCCGTTGCGGTTTACCTATTTAGCGATTCTGTTCTATTCATTTACGTTCGGTGGATTTTGTTTTATACGGAAGTTACGTGCGTTCTGCATTCCTTAAATTCTTTAATAATTAGTTATTTACATTGATATTCGCATTAAGAATTCTTTCCGCAGTAATTTATAGGTGCGCGGATGGTTCTTTTTTCTTTACCACTCAAATAGCTCAAATAATCGTTCCAAAGCGAAAACTGAATCTGTATCTATCTTTAACTCAGAAAATAGTTAGATCAGAAAAATGGTGGATGCGCCGGCAGTTTAATTAATATTAGAAGCCATGTAAGTTATAAACCCTTTTAACTTGCTCTTTGCTTCTAGAACGTTACAGAACATCACGTTTTATTCGCATTTTTACGCAATTATTATTAATTAAAGTTAAAATCGCCGCGTACGCATCCGATTAAAAATAGCTATTACGAATCAGGAATTGGAAATTTCGTAATGTTTACATACACGAAGTTTTAATCGCGCTTAACCTAGGCGGCTACGGATTTTATACGTACCCAATACAATGGCGTAACGCTAACCAAACAGACGTGCTACGCGAATTAAATATTGAAACAGACCGTCGGTCGTTCGTTCATCTTGATTGCATAAATGAAATTGGAATTGCCCACCGGAGAGGCTATTTTTAACTGATCGCGCTAAATCTAAACATTGTGGGAGTTTTTGTAGCAGGAACACGTACGGAATGAGAGTTACATAAATGTTAGGTAATGTACAATCGGAATCACCCAAAATGTCCGCTTCACATGCTATTTGGGTATTATATTATATTTTGAGTGTTTGTTATTATTTTATTCGAATATTAATTTCTATCATTGAGCCCATAAATAATTTTTTTGATCTTGCCAATTAAATACTGTTGCTACGCGTACGTTTCAATGTTGCTGATACACAGCGATCATTTGACGTAGCGCTAAATGTGTGAACCCCAGCAAAACATTGTTATTATATCAACTTTTTGAAATTATTTACATGAATTCAATTAACATTTTAGTAGAAATACTGCACTGTAATGGAGCTGAATATTACTAACATTAAAGATGATAGCTTAACACCGATGATACAGGAACTTGCGTTCGGTTTTAGCGAAGTGTTGCGATAAAGGTAGAAAACTCACGATAATTCTTTACGATAAGTATTGTATTTGTATCCCGCATGGGTGTAAGAAGGTTAATAACGTATTTGACATAGAATGTGATGCGACCGACGTGAGATACGACATTTTGGTTGACACTGACTGTACATAAGTAAACGGCGATTTTCCCTATTATAATTGACCTATTCGACGTCGCAACCTCACTAATATACATACAGAGACACACAGATGACCGAATTGCAATATAATTTTATTGTTCGCGTACGAGGCACGTAGGAATTTCAAATTACCTATGCTAATTTGATGAGTACGACTTATAAAGATCGTGCAATCGTCTTTTTGCTTCATCTCGCTTACCTATGATCATGACGTATCGCATTTCCTCTATTACTTACACGTTATAAGCGCATGTATGATTGGCGCTTTTGTTTTCATAACGATGCAACTATGCTAATTTTCTCGACAATTGCATACGTACCGGATATGCCACCTGAAACAGACCAGTCGTCTTTCCTTGAAACTACCAATAAGGGTAATTGAAAAAATCAAGTGGGAAAGTTTACAAGCTTTATAAGGGCGAATATTAGATGAAAATACGTCTACGTTCGAAATTGGAAGAAATTAGAGAAGAAAACTCGATATCATCAAAGTCAGTTATTTTAGTATGTATTGTATTAAGTATATTGGTTTCATATCAATTCTGTTGCTAAGTGGCTTGCTATTTACTATTAATTGTCAATAGTACGAAGCCATACTGGGCCTTTAAACTATGTCGATGATAATTTCGACATATCGACTGATGTAAACCTAAACCAGTAGCGACGCACCTCGAAGCTTAATCACTTCTTGGAATAGAGATGAATTATTAATAAATCATTTACATTTATACCGCAAAAATGTAAACAAACCTCATTTACTAGGCATGCAGATTGTGTTTTGTTAGTTACCTAGAATTAAAGTTCAAATAGACACTACTTAAAAATCCTAAACTGCGAACTGACACATATGTAGAGGTATGTTGGTAACGGCATTTCATTTAAAAGAAGCCTTGAAAATTCATGTTTTTTATGCCATGTTAATTTGTTAATTGTTTCGATGGAATCCGGTAAAGATTAACTAAATTCCGAACAGCATAAATATCGATAATAAATTATACATGCTTTACACGCAATATTAATAATTAATAAACGTATTGGCAACAGCCAAGGAATATTAGCATTCAACAACTTTGTAGACACTAATTACTCAATGAAGGCCAATGCGCCAAATTAACTTGTGCGGGTTTTAGTTTTTCTCGTGGCATAACTCTTGCCGAAATTGGCTTAGGTTTCCGCATTAACAGTTGAGAGGCGAGCACTGGTTTGACTGCCACTAACACATCAGATTGCAAACCATGATGCGGTATAATTGACCATGGTTAAAATTTTTCAGAAACAAAATATTTCCACTAGATGTCTCTTTTTTCATCAAGAATAACAAATTAAAAAGATTGTGGCAGTGTAGAAATTGATATATGTACATTGCAGAATGTAACAGAGATGTGAGATGGCTCAGTTGCAGTTAACAATATTAAGTTTTCACGTAGATATAGCGTTTTATTAAGGAAGGAGTTTCTCAGATAAACTGGAAGGAGTGTAATAATAGAACTATCGAAGCAATAACATGCTTCACAATAGCGACGAATTCAGCTGTAACGTTACCAATCTGTACAAGTATTGTTAAACAAATTTTCTTATTTATCTTTAATAAATAAATTAATTAAAAAAAGTTTCGAAAAACTAGTGGGTCCAAGAACAAAGCTTTATGAAACGCCAACATTTATACATCTCCTTTTTAACCAATCCCGCACCGCACTAATTTCAGCAACAGAATTGAACGGTTAATTGTACCGAAAGCTTTCGTCGGATCTATAAGAAGACCTAAACAAAAGCAATTAGAAACAATCAGCTAATATATCCGTCTAAAGAGATGAAACAACGCAGCATCGGTTTATTTGTTTGGGGCAGCATCCAATTTGAATGAATTAAATTAATAATAAATTACTCCTAGTTTATTAGGTGCAGAAGCAACTGGAAAAAGGAAATAAAAAGGAATACGAATAAAAAGAGATACGTGGCTCGCCAAACCGAATGCATGACGCTACTTAACGCATTTCTAAACGTGCACGTATGTAATTATCCGAGCGTGCAAATCATTACACAAGTGTATTGTTTCTTTATGGCGGTAAATTTCGCGAAAGGAATCACGTGAATAATTTATCTTATTCGGGCTTATTTTACGTTAACTACACGACTATGTGTTTACGGGATAAGTAAATAATTTGAAATTCAAATTACTTCTAGAGAAATACTCATAATTTGTCTGAATTAGATTTATTGTTTGAAGAAACAACAGCAATATTCGAAAATGGAATATCCGAGTATACAAACTCCAAAATCGACCTTCAACCCGAAAGGAAGATGAGAAATTAGCAAGAAGTAGTCGCACGGAGATTTTGCCGCGACGAAATAATGAAATGAGTGTACGGACAGCAAGGTAAGCCCTTCTTCTTGACAGGCGGAAAAAACTTTTACAGCTAGAAAAGCTATAATAATTGCTAAAATATTGCTTTAATCCTTCTTGTAGAAATGTCTTTCGGGTGATGTCGTGTAGTTGATTTTTAAAGCGAAGATGGATACAGGATCAGCAACACGTGGAGGTTAGCACTACGAAGTCGTCATACAACGAACGACGCGATTCAGCGGAACGGAACGGTTATGGATCAGCAAAGCGGAACAAAAATAGGATATATAACAAGCAGCAAAAGACAACAACAGCAGTCTTTAGAAATCTTCTGAAGAAGCTGACAGGATAGTCAGCGAAACGTCAAGTTAAAAATCAACTACACGACATCACCCGAAAGACATTTCTACAATTTCTAAATTTCTACAATTACGGTCGTGAAAGCCTACACTCAACTATTTAATCCTTCTTGTACTTTGAACTTGATCCCTTGAAATTGATCCCGTTCTCAGTTTCTTTTAACGTTTCATTAAGTTGTATAATTTTCCTGTTATTGTTAGGTCTTTTAAAGCTTTACATTCTTTTCGTCGTGGGCTTGTTAAAATCCATGAAATGCATTGCTTCGTCGTCCTTTTTGTAAATCGGGATTAATATCACCTCATTCAAGTTTTCTTGTTCCCAAATTTTAGCTGTTAATTAATGCATTCACGCAATTAATATATTTTCCCAATTTTTAAACATTTCCTTGGCTTCTGCTATTTTTTTAATTTCTTCGACGTCTATTGGCAGTTCTTCAGTCATTTGGTTTTCATCTCCTATTCCTTGGTCGTCTCCGTTTTCGTCTTCTATGTTTTAGTTGTTGAATAACAACCATAACAAATTTAATCATTTATATATTTTCTATTTGCTTAATGAGTATGAGGTGCTTAAGTTTCTTATTTTATTTCTAATTAATTTAATTTTAATTTTAATTAATTTCCGACGTAATACAGAGTCTGAGAGATTGCCAGCGCTTAATGGTAAATCAAAAAAAAAATAGTAATAGCACCATTTATGACTTAGACATTTGTAAATACTTCAAACGAATTAGAAAATTATCGCGCGTTTCACTGTTAGCAGGAAAAGTAAAGAATCGTACAAATATAAGCGTGAGATCATCGAGTTGTTGGATAGATTTTTCGCGAATACATACCGCAGTTCAGTTGTACCCGTATTCGGGACAGTCGGTCAAAACGTCATACTTATACTTACATCCATATATACAGTCGTCCTAATGACATACCTTCTTTGATTAAACGCAGTTGGTTTCTCCAATTCTAAAAATAGCATTTACAAATACTTAGCGAATTGCAGACTATCGTCCATCGTATAAGGAAGTTAACAGCGGACGAGGATTCTACAATTGTCTTCGTCCAGAAGATACTATTGCACGCGCCCTCCTTTCAGATAAATGTAGCGTGTTGAGCAGAAGAAACTTGGCAAATATAAAAATATTATTTTACAATATTGTGACGATTCGTTAGATAAAATATTCAATTTAGAAACTTTCCCAGTCTCTGAAATAAATTCGTTGTGCGTGAAGTTTCGCGTAACTAATTTCGAAACGATGCTAGCTTTATAGACCAGAAAAATGATCACTTCGCAAGAATAACACGCAGTGTCTACATTCCTCACAGTTATGTAAACAGAGAGGTCCTTTCGATTGACGCAACCATTAATGATACATGCGTGTTGATCTGACACAAATATGCAAATGGTAAAGTTGTGTGTTTTAACATTGACCTGGTATTAATAATTTTGTTTTTGTTTAGCATACGCAGTCGTTTATATTTGAGAGCTTCTTTTATTTCTAGATAGCATTTGTAGGGCGCTTATCTTCCCAATGAAACATTGTTTCTTTCGTTAATTCCATGTAAACTCTCCAGGTAGCTTTATATATAGATTATTCGACCACAGGGTGATGTCTGAAGAAAGTATCGTCGTGAAAAATTGGAGCCCATGGTTTGTGCAGTATGAGTGCAACAGTGTTTGGTAATCATTTCAAGTCTTTAGAAAATATTGAGTTGGAATGAACTTGCGTTAAGGTTAAGGTAATAACTATTAAGGTGCATTCACGACCACCATTCAATCTTTCGATGCCGATTGCGACGATTGTGAAGTTAGGTTTTTTCAATTAAGTCAATTTAGGGATGCAGATTCTACCTAATTGAAATATTTACAAATCTCCCAATTAGCACAGTAACACCATACATTTGAACATGTTCTTATTACAGAAAAATAATAGTTGTGTCGAATACAGTCACCGATCTTCAAATGTAAATAGTAAACCGTTAAAACTTAAACATTATAGTTTTAGAAAGTGTATCCGACAGATGAATCTAGGTGGATTGGACGCGATTTTCAATTATTACACGAAACCGTCTAATCTATTGGATACGTCGAGTTACACCTGTATAAGTTGCCACCGTTTCGCAGCGAATTTGCCGTGTAAATATATAAATCTCGGTATAATAATTACTGTTTGCTATTCGTCGAAAGCGCGTAGGTTTAATAACTTACTTCAATTAGCCCGCACGCCATATTAGAAGCAGTTAATTTAAAACGTTGCATATTAAGAAACGATCTTTTATAGGATAATCGGAACTCGTATTATCCAAACGATTACGTTAAATAAACATAAAAAGCTCCTAGATTACGCAATTTTCGCGTATATTTCAGGTGGAAAAATCGTGAATTATGGTGAGATATTTAGTTCGAGTATTTTCGAAATTGGGAGAGTGATTCGTTTTATTGAATCAATGAAAGCGATCTAGTTTCGTTGATTGAAAGTAACATATAATGCTGAATTGTAATTGTAATTTTAATAATAATGGCATGACGGTATCCCTTTCATATTTTTTTATTGCTCTATAAACTTTATATTACTTCATAATTTTAACAATAAAAATGGGAACATTTTGTCCTTTCGGTAGGATCCAGTAGAATCACCAAAAAATATAATGCTAAGATAGCTTAGCTTCCTCATGGTATTGATGGAATAATTCACGGCAAACGCAACAAAAGGAGAGAAAAAAATACACTAACACACGGACATGTTTCTGCCTACCCGGCGTCATCAGCGCGGTTTCGAGAGTATTTTTCATATCTCTTATATGAGATATGAGCTAAGCTATCTTAGCATTATATTTTTTGGTTATTGTTCTGTCCAGTAGAATCTATCATTAAAGTGCTTAAACCTACTACAAGAAGCAGCACCTTCGTCTATAAGAGCAGATATAGGCATCAATAGTCCTATTAGTCGCCTGTGTAATAATTACAACCAAGTTAATCTTTAACTCGTCGCTTCGGATTTACTAACCGCTGTAAAGAACGTTCGGATCTAAATCTAAGAAATGTATTGTGTACTCTCTCAGATTAGTTTTTGCTAAACTATTTATTATCATTGTCTTGGATGTGCATACGATCAACATTAGACCTAGAGGGTTGCTGACGCCTCAAAGAGTAACCTCGAAATGTTGAAAAGATTTTTTCTTACATTATTGTTCCTTTATTTAGCGGCATCCTTGGCGCGTTGCGTATTTTGTCTCCCGTAGCACTGGTACATCGATTGTATGGCCGATTTACTAACCAATATATTATGCGGTTGTTCATATTTCTGGTAGTTGGCTATGTATTCTCTTTATTTTGTTGTTTTTCGTTCAGTAGAAGTGCTTATTTAATGCTATTGTGATGCTTAGGAGGAAGAACAATAGCAGGATATTGGGATGAAGTGTGCTCAGGTACATCTTAATTCATTACTTTTTATTGTTTTAATTTCAATCTTCGTTAATTATCAATATTAAATTTAATATTTGCAGAATTCGAATTATTTTTAGTTATTATTCGAATTCTGGCATTTTCATAATTTATATCATTAGTTCTTCGTTAAAAAAAAATCCTCCATTAACATTACTTTATTTTTATCAAAATTTGCCACCCCACAGTATCAACACTTTAGACTGGCATTTCTGTAGCAATGCGTAGACAAGTGGATGGTACTTTAGAGAGCAGACATTGTTTTCAAAAACGTATTTAGAAGTTAAAGTTAAAAAAAGTTAAAAGTTAAAGTTAAAGTTAAATTTAATCGACAATCAAACCATCGTATTTATTAAAATTGGTAAAAATAATTCAGAAACTATTCTGAAGAGAATAAGCAAAAAATTAACAAAAACAAAATTTAAAAGAAGAATTGCAAAGGAAACACCAACACAGACCACACTTTGCTGCAAGTGCAGGATTTGTGATTATCCTAAAATCTACCACCCAATATTACGCTCTCTCTCACTAATAACCTACTTAGCGATCAAATACAATAATTAAATAATAATATGTAGTTACATGCATGTACCATCATTATTGACAAGCTTACGTATTTGTTAAGAAGCAATATCAAGATGAGGTACGACCGTCGTAATACGGGTCCCATCCCGGAGCTATTACAGAAAGGCCGAATTCCGGTTCTACGTACACGTATACCAAGGTCGGTAAAGCGCGATGAAAGAGACCGGCAGTAACAACGGCTGATGTGGACAACAACAATAGCAAAGAAGTCAGTTATGTTATAGTCGTTGTCAAAAATATTTGTCCGATTTCACTGCCTAACAAAATTTTCGAAAATTCTAGAAGAAAGATTCTATTACTTTTTGGTTGTTTTTCACCTTTTACCCTGAGGGAAAGAAATAATTTAACTAAATTTATTCCTTACAATATTTTATACTGAGCGTACTGCGATTATTACGTTTTTGCAAATTGGGCGCTTGGAAAACAATTCAAATTAATTGCGTATTCGAAATATCATTAAATATTCCCGTTTTAAAGATAGATCAATAATTTTATCAAGACCTGTATGCGGGTTATACGAAAGGTGCGAATACCCGTTCTAAACACTCCACTTTCACAAACAAACCAGAATAATAAAGCTAATTACTACCAGACAACAGGCAGGCATTCAAAATGATCCGCCTGATCGAAGTCTGTATTTTTGTCGGCATTCGTCGGACACTCCCATAAAAGGAATCGTTGGTCGTTTTATAGATGGTTTAGCTGTTTCACTTCGCGATCGAAGCCATTATATATTCGTTTCTTTCCATTAAGGTCGCCGTCTAATTTCCTAGTAGTGTGCACAATAGTACTCGGAATCGTCGTAGTAAAACAGCTGTACGTTTCAAGTTTAAAGACTCATTTAGAAAGAGACCAATTATTGACCGAGAAAAGAAGAAACTCGAGTTGAACGGGTTTTAAGTCACGACAACGACAGTGTTGGCCCACTGAGACACGAATTGGGATAGTCAAGAACAATGATTAAGAAAAATGAATTAAAATGAACAAACAAATTCAATATTACAAATGTAATTTGTTTTATTTCATTCGTTCATACAAAGGATTTTTATTTCTATTATATACAGTGCCTTTTTTAAATTATACTTACCAGTTTACCACAATTGTATTGATTAATCATGTACACTGCCGTTCAGAGAAGTTCGGTCGGTTAGTAAAAAACACGAAAAGGTTACAGAAACAAACGAAATTAAAACAAAATGCAATTTTATTGTATGTACAGGTATAAAAGACAAAAATAAATAAATAAAAAGTTATTCTGGCCTAATATAACATACTGAACATTATTTTTTGTTTCATCGAAAACACCTCCTTTGCTGTTAATCACCGCTCGAACTGTTCTAGGCATTCTTTCGATAAGTTTTGTTAAAACGGATTGTGGAATATTAATCCATTCATGTTGCAGAATATTCCGTAAATGTTCTTGTGAAGTTGGGCATATTTTTCGGATCCTCCTGTCCAGTTCATCCCACAACAACTCTATAGGGTTCAAATCTGGGCTTTGTGGGAGCCATGTCATTACTTTTAGGGTGTGCTGTTCTTCTTGCTCCTTAAGATAGTTCTTACACACTAACGCAGTGGGTTTTGAGTCATTGTCACGCATGAATGTAAAGTTACGGCCTATTATACGCAATCCTGATGGCATTGCATGATTCTGGAGTATTGCAAAATAATTTCCCCTCCTCATTACACCCTGCACTCTGCATAAATCTCCCGTCCCAGCAAAGAAGAAACATCCCCACACTAACACAGAACTATGCCCTTGCTTCACTGTAGGCACAATGCAGTTCGGGATCACTTTTCGGTTTTAGATCTTCGGACATAAACTCGTCGATTTTGCCCAAAAACCTCAAACTTTGACTCGTCAGTCCAAAGCACGTGTTTCCAATCATCTAACGACCAATCTAGATTAGAACGGGCCCACTGTAGCCGTTTTGCTCTGTTGCCCCGACGTAATAAGGGTATTCGAATGGCAATGCGTCCATGAAGGTCCGCTTGTTGAAGTCGACGTTTTACCGTACTCGCCGAAACTTGTTCTTCACGGCCGCGATTGACTTCGGCTGCTATTTGTGGCGCTGTTAATTTCTATTGTGTTTGCAATAGAAATAGAGTTCTCAAATCTTCAGCTATTGTTGTTTTCCTAGATTCTCCAGGACGAACACGATTTTCTATAGTTCCAGTTGTCCGATATTGCTTTATGATGTTATTTACCGTTGAACTTTTATTTATTTTTTCAGCAATTTGTCGCCCCGAATATCCTTCTTCAAACAACGTAATAATGCGTGAACGTTTTTCTACACTGGTAGGCTTGCCACGTGCCATTTTGAAGTAAATTTTCTTAAAACTTTCGCGCAAAAACGACAGATGCACACCAACACACGTTTAACAGTAAAATGAAGCAAATTTATATCTTTACGCCTGTGATAAATAAACAAGAATGATACTGCGGTACATTTCCTAAATGTATTGTTCGTTAATAATCCCCAAACGACCCGTTTCAAAAGATCGGTTCTTCCGAGAAATTCTTGGAATTAATATTTTTCTAATTTTATGTATTAATAATTGTATACAGTGTGATATAATAGATTTTTATTGTATGACCGAACTTCACTGAACGGCGGTGTACATCTTACCCAGTGATATTTAATTTGCGAGGCATAACATTAGCTTCATCTCGGGCGAGTCAGCGAACATTAATCAAGAAGGTGTGCAACGGTTTTTGGAAGTTGCCCGGGTACACACCAGAAAGCAGATGCAGATAAAAGTGGCTTGTACTTTCGAGCTTTACTTGATAAAATCTTAACATTGAAAGGCGAAAAATGTTTTGGAAGTAAATTGTCAAAAAGAAGGTTGACCATATTGCTTATGCGTGCGTTTTTATGGTCAATTTTTGGCAATCGCGGCACCCTTCTAGCGGAAAGCTTCCTTACAGTCAAATGAATTGCTTCAATCATTTTTGATGTGGCGGCGACCTGAACTTTCTTCATTAAAAATGCTCGTACGGCCTGATTTAAATTCAGCTGTGCAATATTTTATGGTCGATAATGAAGGTGCAAAGTCTGCATAAACTTCACTGAATTCCGTTTTTATCTCGTTCTTTTTCAAAAACAAGTATTCAGGGCTTTCGTCAAAAGTTACTACTCCAAAAGTTATTTCAATTCTAATAGCGCCGTCCCTTGCCGAAGCCAGGTAATTACCAAACTTCTCTGCGTGTTCTTCTGTATGTTATGGCCGTTTCAGTCACGCGCAGATTTCGATTCCGACGTCTACTCCATTTGCTAAGTAGAAACCAATGTCAACAATGAAGACGTAACGATAGTTAAGTGAATTAAAAAAAAATTTACTAGTCAACAGCATTGTTTAGTTACGAAACTTCGTCATTTCAACATTTTAAATGTAATTCCGATTTACATCTTAGATACCCATTAAGGTTTAATTTACAGATATTATCCATTAAACTATTAACTCGAGTATTACATTAAACAATAAATCCGCAAAGGAAGGTATAAGCGTTACGTCATAGACTTGAATTAATTCATCAGACGACACTAATTTCTCACGACCAATAGCATCTTAAATAATACACTTATACCTGACATACATACCATCGTTGGCGTACGTTATTTATCTATATCCTTTACAACGCATTGAGAAACATTCTTAAACTCTTCTTCGAACCTGTCCCTGACTCTCCGAATAATTAATGCCTCCATTTCAACAATGAAATAATAAATTAACACTTCTAAAGTGCGCTACTGGACGTAGCAGGCTGCTCGTTAAGAGAATACAGGTCAATGTACACGTTACGACGACGAAAGATTCGTCGACAGCACAATAACTATGAAGTGATATAGAAGATGAGAATAATAATAGTACCTACTAATCATGAACTTATAGCATGTCACAACTCTCGACACGCAAGAAATGTCGAGCAAGGAGAACGCCAGCCACGTAACGATTATAATGATCCCTTTAATAAAGAAGGCGTTCCTCTCAATACATAATTGATTTACCCGAAAAATAGGTCAAGCGGATGTGAGGATGTGGGAGCTTATCTTGACTGAAATGGCGGATATCTTACATACCTATATGGTTAGTAACACAACGATGAATACGTAGCTTTGTACAAGATACGCTTAAGCGTCTTTAAAAATGTTTCAATATTAAATATTAATTAATAATTAATTAATTAATAATTAATATTAAAAATGTTTCAATATATCTAATGAATTAGGAATGTTATCTTAAACAACACATAAGTATCGGCACCCTCCGCACCACACAAGTTTAATTTATTATAAAGTAATATAATAATTAGTCCGGGACGGCCGTTTCGAGGACATGAATGGTCCTCACTCTTCCCTAGTGTACCGATCCCTGAAACCATAGAGTATTTAGTTGAGCTCTTAAAGCTCAACAATATTGAAGATACCAAAATAGCAGAATATAAGAGACTAACGTCACTCTGCATGAAGCAAAATTGTTTTCAAGTTGAGGGCAAGTACTATGAACAATTAGAAGGTACAACAATGGGTAACCCCCTGTCCCCCTTCATAGCCAACTTGTTTATGAGCAAATTTGAGACATGTATGAGAGCGGATGCCGCATATTTTCTTAGAATTTGGCATAGGTACGTAGATGATATTTTCGCGGTTTTTGATACTAGGAAAAGTAATATTCCGGATTTTCTCGCGACTCTCAACTCAAAATTGAAACCATTAAATTCACAGTAGAAGAAGAAGTGAACAATCAACTTCCGTTCCTAGATAATTTAGTGATTAAAAATAATAATAAACTGGAAATTGACATCTATAGAAAGGAAACCAACACGAACAGGTACATTATGAGCGATTCTGACCACTGTGGATAACACAAAATTGCCGCGATTAGCTTCTTAATTAATAGATTGGTTAAATTTCCTCTAAGTAGAAGTAGATTTAACAGAGAACTTAAATTCATAAAAAACGTAGCTATTTATAACGGTTACTCTCCTATAGAAGTCGATCGTATGCTTAAGAAAGTTCAACATAGGTTTTACGTAAGAAATTCCACGACCTTAACCCCGGTAGAAATTAATAGTACGAAATTCGTGAAACTCCCCTTTCACGGCATATCGAAAGGCGTGAGTAAGGTTTTGAAGAGTCAAGATATGAACGTATGCTTCGGTTCGCGCAACACATTTAAAAATCTTCTCGGTAATCCTAAAGATAAACCGAAAATGGGAGAAAGGTCGGGTATTTATAAAATTGAATATAGTCACTATAATAAAGCCTATATTGGCCGAACAAAAAGAGCGATAGAAACTAGATTCAAAGAACATATAAGAAATTATCGCTACGGCAGATTGGACGCATCGAGTGTGGCACAACATATAAATGAAACCGGGCATAGTATTAAATTAGAAGACTTAAAATTGATTAAAAACGTAACGTCGCCGCGAGAATTAGATGCGTACGAGACAGTTTACATAAAAAGTAATAAAAATCTGATGAACAGAGAAAACGACCGTTGTCGTACTCTGTCTTTTTTGACCTTCTGCAGTAGGCTGGCACTTGTTTATATTTTGGGTTATAAAAGAGATCTTCCCGTCTATCTGGCCGTGTTTTTCGCATGTCGTAGTTTAAGACGCGTACAGGGTAGAATATTCACTTGTAAAACAATATTTCTTCTCGGAAGAAGGGATAGTTCATGCATGTTGTTTTTCGCACGTCGTAGCTTCAAGGCGTACAGGAGGTAGAAATAGGCACTTGTAAAGAATATCTGTTCTAAGATTTCATGTTTAGTTCTAGAAAAAGTTTTTTCTCACATCATTCGGTCACCGGTTGATGATGAGGACCATTCGTGTCCTCGAAACGGCCGTCCCGGACTAATTATTATATTACTATATAATAAATTAAACTTGTATGGTGCGGAGGGTGCCGATACTTATATGTTGTTTACCATATTACGCCACAATCCTTGCTATCATTATTTAGGAATGTTATCTATTTATGGACCCTTCGTCACATACTTTCAAAGAGCAATTCACTGGATTATCTTAAATTCCTTATAACACTAAAAGTTTATATATCACCATACAGAGATGCCCCGGTGAAAGATAAGAAGCTGCATGCCAAAATTAAAGCGGCTTTGGGTGATCCACCAATATACTTCTGATGCCAAGGCACAATCGAAACGGTGGACTGCGTAAGGTGAATCGACTCCATCGGCCAGGAAAGTAATTACTGTTTTTTGAGATAGTCATGTCTCGTTGGGTGGACAGAGACTTTCATCGACTGAAGAGATCGTCATATAAGAAAGAACAAAGTGACAAATGCTATTTGGACAAATCAAAGCGATCGCGACATCTTTGGGAGACTATGTTGGGGGTTACTCCAAATTTTATTATTTTCCATCGGCTTTTCTTTCTAGTATTTTACAATGCCGGTTGCAATTTTGAAACCACCGATTTTAAACTAACTTGTCATGTACGTTTGTTAAATTGCTACTTTGGTGAGTTCGTGCTTCAATAAATAGCACTCAAAACTTTCTATTCCGTAATATAAGGCGGAAACGATCTTCAAATAACTACGGACTTACCCATAACACAAGTACGTTACATAAACTCATCTGCGATGATATAACAATTTTAATAACATGTTTACAGCTCAAGGAAACTATTTTAAAATACTGCCGTTGATTACTTCTCTTGTAAGTTATGTTGTAGATATATAAATAGAATCGATTTACAATGCTGAAGATGATAGTTTAACTATCGAAACATGCGTTCAGTTTTAGTAAAATTATGTAGTGCCATAAAAAATCATTTTTTCTTTGCAATAATCTAACATTAATAAATAATTACAAAGTGATTAGAATCTTCAGCTCGTAAATTATTGCGGATAGATGAACTACAATTGTTGGGTCAGTTTAAAATTAGAAACGAACATCATCTAATGCACGCGATCGTTAGCAAAAAAATTACGATTCTCGACTGACTATACGACATTAACTATCACCTTGAAATACTTCGCTTTGTTGTTTTTTTTTGGAATCTTTTATAGGTTCTACCCGTATAAAACGTTGAAGCTGATGTTAATTCAATTACGCTTGTACTTGTGAAGTTTCTCTAAGGTTAAGTGAACTTAAAAATTTCATTGCATAGTTAAATATATTGCGACTCATATTTATTGCGAAGAGTATTTCTAAAGCTTCCTTTTAACGTTTCGGTTACTGATGCAGTTATGTAATTTGGGATATCCAATTCCGTGAATACGAAACAATGTATTTACTGCTGCAATCATTTTATGGAGTTTAAATCAATTCTTATAAAATTATATTATATTATCAGAATATGTCCACTTTTCCATAAAAAATTACAGAGGATTACCCGAAAAGCTAAGCAAAATGCGTCTTGTCGGCGTAGGAAACAGAAAATAAGCCGCTGGGGGTCAAATCGGATGAATAAGGCGGGCGGTATATCAATTTCAACTCCAACTCATGAATTTTTGCCATGGCAACCACTGAAAGTGTGAGACAATGCGATGTTTTGGTGGAACGTCCATTCCCCCTCAAAAAACAGCCAATATATGACAAAGACGTCCTTTCGAGATGCCCAAGACCTTTGCTCCTCTCCTTAATCTTAATTCAGGGGCCGCCTAGCATCATTTGGTGCATTGCCGATACTAACGATACTGGTTCTAGCGTTTGGCTGTCCTGACTATCGTCGATCAAGCTAGTACCACAACATTTAAGTTCAACTGGCCAAAACTTCGCTGTGACAATAAATTTTAACGGCGCTACTGAAGATACCGACGCATTCCGTTTTTCCAGAGCCCTGTTAGAAGTACCACTTCTTCCAAGAAGACCAAACCTCGTATACAATCTTCCTTCTGAAAGTCTCCGAAAAGACAATCTATGTCTGTACAATCTATCGTTATCAAACGGAATAATCAAACCATTATTTAGCACATCGATATTTAAAATAGTATAAAAAACCATAAATCTTAATATTAATTAGCACCTATCAATTTACCTTAACTATGCTCGATATAAATGAGAATAATTATTAATATAAACAATACCACTATAGAATGCAGCCAAGGTACCAGCGCGACATGATATATTGCGTAATTAATAATTACAAGCGTATTTTTGCCTTCACCTTACATCGATGCCTATGTAAAGCGATTAAAAAAATCGCGATACACCGCTTACGCGCAGTATGGTCTGCAGTATTTCAAGTACGCGACATTCGCATAGAAGGTAGGCGATACCGGCAGAAAAAATACTCCAAACGTGATCTGGTTTATTGCGCTCGGAATGAGAAGTTCGTTTACTTTGTATTAATAATTATGTTAACGGCACGATCCGTAATTCTTTTTTCGGAAGGCGCAGTTCGGCAAAATCGATTTTGAAACGAAACGAAAGGTGCACGCTTACACGGTTGAATGGCAGATTAATGAACTTGAAAACGTCGGGTTTGATTTCTTGGAACCGAGCTGAATACGTCTCTCGATGAAAGCATCACAGCAATTGAAATTAGCAATTTAACAAACGTATTTATGCTAATAAAGTATATCAGGAAGTATCTTATTAGCATAAGGTGATGTCGATATTCTTGCGAGGCACGTGGATCTGTTGGGTAACACGGAATTTGTTCATCGAATTGAATTTTTTGTTTCGTGTAATAAAATTTTACTGTTCGAACGTGCTACTTTCCACATCGGTGCTCTACTTTTCAACATATTTTAAGTGGAATGCTTTTCCATTAAAAATTTAAGACTCTAAAAACTTTGAGGATAGGTTTCCTGGCTCCTACTTGCAACATGATTCTAATTTTTAATTTAATTGAACATTGTAACTGGTTTCGTGCTCAAAAGCACATCATCGAGCCAGAAGTTTTGTCGCAATCGCAAATGTATTTGCAAATATGTCGACAAATTATGTGTATTCCAGGACAAAAACAGTGCTCGTTAAAGACAGCAAACATAGCGTCGTCGTTCAATAATGGGGACCTTAGGTTACTGGCAAAATTTCTGGCAGCCCTTAAATAAATAATAAATTATTTAAACTAGGAAAAGCCAAAGATCAAATCTGTCCAAGATATGGAAGACGCTTTATACGGTTTATACGTTTAGAGTATTTTCTAAATAAACAATCGTTC
Source organism: Oryctes borbonicus (assembly GCA_902654985.2). NCBI lineage: Eukaryota > Metazoa > Arthropoda > Insecta > Coleoptera > Scarabaeidae > Oryctes > Oryctes borbonicus. Next base: position 5,543,908 of record LR736877.1, on the reverse strand, counting down.
CATCCGTACCCATATAAAATTCTCTTGCCCGTATCTCGTTACGGTTTTTTTTAAAAACAACTTTCTCCGGGCAATTACTTTCATTATGTAGTCATTACACCTATATAAGCGGCCGGTTTCGTCGACCAGTTTCAAGTGACATCTGCTTTTGTTCTCCGACATCGCAGAATTCCTCGAAACGCCTACCGCGTGACACACAAACGGCAAGAATGAGCAATAAATATAAATAAAACAAAAGACGCATTGTTGCGATCTAACAAATGTCTCACGCACAACATTTTATGACCGTCTATCGTCACACGGAATATCGAAATACCACCATGCTAATGTTAATATCTTTTTTGTGGATTTTCCTATTCGGTTAAGCGGATATTTTCCCAAGGACGTCCATTTCGTATTCGAAGGTTGTTGTAGAGACTATCGAAATGTATAAAGTAGGATTGATATTTATTGTACACTGCTCTTTTTTTTTTGTTACATCTATTTAATAAAGCGATTAAATAATTTTGTTCTGCTACAATGCACTACGTTGTCTTTCTCATTTGTCTCATTTCGATATTCTGAGCCCATCTCTAACGGCCGTATTTCTGCTAAATATCATTGACAGCAATCTATTTTTCCATCTCTTCTTCTTTCTACTAGAATTTGCATGTTGTTTCCTCTATCAGGCCCAAGTTACTCATACAGCGCTGTTAGCAAGCCTACTACATCTTCTGCATTTGCGCAGTAAAGATTTCTCATATTTTCATTGCTTAGTAGTTCGTGCAAGCTATGCTAACAGGAAAGCTCGAGTTTTTGTCAGCAATTGATGAGCCAACTTGGGCCGGTTAATCCGATTAGTATTCATACAGTCCCACACCAGCTCCTACTTTACTGGTGAGTATATAAAGCAATGGAACGATGATTAACATCTTGATTGCCCATTTCTTTAATACACACTAGCACTGCTTAGAATGTGGCGTTTTGAGTTAGGCATAATAATTTAACTATCTACGATCTAATCTTGTTGATTCCGCCATCAAACTCTAATCTCTGACCTTAAGTCGCCTGCTACGCTAAATTCTATCTGGTACAAGCACCATGTGTTAGTTTCACGGTCACCACACCAGAGCAAAATTTATAAACAGAACCAAAATAATTAAACAATTTTGCCATAACTTAAATGATCAAAATCCTTACTGAAAATGTTAAAGGGTTGATGTTATCCGTTCTTTTACGGTCATTAACTGGAACTTTAGCAGACTTCTTGGAATGTCTCACTAGAAAAGGATCTTTGGAAACTTAATAGTTCTTTCTAAATCAGTAGTAACTTTAGAAAATAACAGTGTTTCACAATCAAAATAATGGAGTAGTATACAACCTGTTTGATTGACAAAGACAGTTGATCGCACAAGTTAGAAGAACGTAAGCTGGTAACTTTTTCCCTATAAAAATAGAAATAACATCCTTTTTTATCTTTTGATAAACATGCCACGTTCCATCGAAACGTCAAGAAAAAACTTTTGAATATTAACTAGTTAAATCAAATTTAAGTATAAAAATAAGGCACAATTCTCAGGATTTTATTTATTAAAATTAATATTATTGGTAAGGAGGAACTCCAACTGAAGACTTGTTTCCTTTGTATATTATCGCAACAATGGCAACCAATTTTTTCTTCCATAAACTTAACCAGAACATCAACAATCACTTAAGAACCGGTTACCAATCACTCTAAGAAAACTAGTCGAAGTAAATCATCATCATCCCACTTTCGATTTTCTTTCACGTTTCTTTCAATTTAACGTCGCAGAAACGAAATTCCAACATCACTTCTAATCAAAAGTATTAATTATGGAGATAACGACCGAGGAAAGTCAATTATACAGATTAGTAAATCGTATACCATGAGTGAAAGTAATAAATTTATACATTTAATCATCCTAGCGGTTGTCAGTAATGCGGCTACTATCTTACGTCGTTTTGAAATGGACATTCTCTGGTTTGTTTCCCTTCGAAAATGCCTTAATGAACCTTTTAAAATATAAAAACAAGGCGTTTGCTTCAAAAAACGCGGGCGGGTTATTGATCGCTGTTTAGAACGTATAAATCACTTTAGTATTAATCTGTACTCCTATAAAAATCATTCGATTAAAATCAAGGAAGATTTGTCCACCAAAATAAATTGGCAATGGATGATTCCAATTAAACTGGATTTTTCTCTTGCAACACCTTCACCATTACCTATTGAATAATACAATTATTTGCCAAAGAAAAGAACAAAAGATATGTAAAAATTGGTGAGAGCATGTTCGTGAATTATTTTTTATATATTCCCGGAATTTCACCAATTAATAATTATACTGTTTTACTTTCGATAACCTCACAAACCTTTAGTTGGTAAACGGTGTGTGTTAAGTATTTCATGAATACCCCTTCGCCATAAACGGTGATGTATTTAAATGTTGGTAATTGTAATCAGAAGATAGCTTTCCTTAAAGGAAAGAGGGTAGAGTACTTAAGAAATGTAATCCTTTAATTGTAACATAGAAAGAAACATTAAAAACAATTCTACAATTTATGGCAGCCAGATTTAGGGAGAGGTTCAACGGGGGCCATAAAATTGTATTTAAAACTGTAAATGGATCTATAAAATTTTAAACAAAAGGCAAGTCTTGACCTTCGTAATCTCTTAGTCATCCTTAAAAATACTTAAAAGTATTTTGCAATAAATAAAGGTATGGCAAAGAAGATTCAAGGTAAAGTAATCATAAAAACAACGTATTACTTTGATATGCAAATAAGGATTGAATAGATATTATTTTTTAATTAACGCTATTACTCTATGTGCCTGATATTAATACTTCTACAATCGCGTAGAAACCCAATTTGCTCTCGAAATTATCATCAGCTAGATAAGAAGTTCCAACTTCAGTAACAATTATGATCTACAACTGTTAACAACATTTAAAATTAAAAGTTTGAATTTTCCTCCAATTTTAGCATAAATGCTATTAGTGGGTAAAAACTAATTTTCCAAATGTATTTTCAATTTCGTTGCACTCTCGATTTCCACTTAATTGAGTGTCCTGTTGAATAGCCTCGAATTTCGTGCAAATAGTTTGTTTTTTATTGATAAATTATTAATTTCCAGAATATTCCTTAACCCAGCGAGCAAAGTACTTTTTATCTCATCTTACACTTAATAAGTTGAGGTTACTGTTAGCACAGATGAACTTCTTAGCATTCAAATGAGTTTATAATTTGTCGTTTCTTTTTTATAAGAGGTCCTAGAGGTACATATATAGAGATCCTTGCACAAAAAGAATATAAGAAAATAGGCAGGGCAAAATTATTAAAGGTGAATTTCTGTTGTTTGAAAAGTTCTTTTTTCAATATACTTTCCACACCACCCATCAAAAAGCAACAAGCATACCATGCACCAGCAAAACATATATATCCATTGCTTGCGCAGGCTGATCAATATTTAAATCCGAAGGTTTGCCAAACTGCCAAATAATCCGATGGTGGGAGGTGTACCGGGTAGAAAAGAATGATTTGGTGGAGGAAAAAGATAAAGTCTACATTAAACGAATAAGGCAATATTCAACAGATTCAAAGAACACATAGCACGTTACCGCTGTGAAAGACTTAGTCACATATAGCACGTCACGTAAATAATACCGGGCATATCACTAAATTATAAAACCTCAAATTAATTAGGAACGTCGCGATTATTAGACGATAGGCTTAAAACTGGATACTCGTTAATATCGTGAAATTTTTTTCTAATATCATAAACTCGTACGGTTGACAATGGAAATCCACGAATTTCCAAAAGAAGTGTTTCGAATTTATTAAATGGGAAGTATGCCGGTAATTTCTCACTTTGCCATACTATGCCAGTAGTCCTTGCTACTATTAATATTAAGTAGTTTATCCGTTTATCACCTAAGATATTCAAGAAAAATATAAGCGCAGAGCACAGAGTTTGTTGCTATAAGAACAGAAAAAATCCGTATTCTATAAATTATTCGTACAATTTTAATGCCGACTAAAAATGACTAGCATAATTTTACGTAACAAAAATTTCGCCTTTCTTTTTGTCGGTAACGCATAAACCACGAAGAATTCAAAGCGCATTCTAAAAGAAATCGTACGTTTTACACGAAAACGAGCTGCTTTAATGCTATTAACTGTTGCATAACGTGTCCGAAAAAAAAAAAAACGATATTGCCTACTTATAGCCAATAATAACTTAATGACAATAGGTTCACTATTGTTCAAGCGATAACTTCGACATATATTTTTCGTCGTCGATATCAATTAAACGGTAGTTACGGTTAATCCAAATGAGTTTTTAACGATTAGAAACGATAGAAATGATAGATGTAATTGAATTAAGTGCATATACACACGTAGCAACACACTTGTGAGTTACATAATTCCCATTCAAAGACTACGAGCTTCCAATAAGAAAACCAAGACAGTTTTTGAGTGGGAACATTATAAACGATATACTGTCGTAGATAGATGTAGATACTAGCCGTAATGGCTTAGCAGCCGTGAACTTTGTGAAAAAATGTGCGGCCTTAATATTTGTACCTTGACTAAGGCTACCAACCTGCTTATAATTACACATCACAATTTATTTATTGATGATGTTCACAATTTTTATGAGGTAACTTACATACAAGTTAATACAGAATGCGGAAGGCTACATGTTTACTCCTGAATCTAAGGACATTTTTCGATGTTGGAGATTTCCATCTGCATCTCAAACAAAGCTAATACTCCTTATGGCTTTGATTCTAGTCTTTTTAATATTGCATTTTATTTACAATCCATTTTCTGCGAAATAATTAGTTCCAACTAACCCATTCTGAAGAAAATAGCTCAGCAGATGTTTTCTTTAATTTAAACTTCTTCGCGCATAGTGCATGGTTAATCACCTTTTGAATAACTTATTAGGATGCTTTTTTTGATTTCTTTTTTTACTGTCACAGATCACAAAACGTTGACAGACTGTTAGAATTTTCCTCAGATTGCCGTAGTGCGTTTTAAGATACGAGGGAAGTTCGATAATCACTTGGACTTGGCAAGAGATGGCGCTACTAGAATTGAAATAACTATTTTTCGTAAAAGTAACCTTTGGCAAGTTTTCAAACAGATACGTCAGTTAGTTTGTGAATGACAGCCATTTAAAGTGATTTAACAACAATGGAAAGAATTGAATGTAAAGCAGTGATTAAATATTTGTTTTTGAAAAAGAAAACGAATGATAAAAGTGGAACTCGGTGAAATTTATGGAGATAAATTTAAACTGGGCCGTAACATTTTTAATGAAGAACGTCCAGGTCGTCCAAATGAGGCAACCACATCAGAAGTGATTGATTCACGATATGGTAATAAATGATCGGAGATTGAAAGCACGCGATGCTAATGGAGGATTTAACCGATAATTAAATTAAAAATTAATATTGTCATTGCTTCGAATTGGATGTGACGTAAAAACATTCCCTAAATAGTTGGCGAAACTGATTGCTTTATCGATATTAAGTATAGCTCAGCTCTAATTGAAGGGTTTCGAAATTGTGGTGGTGTCTATTTATCATTTGCGTAGCTTGCCACAGTGAGTAATCTGATGTTCAGTCGGAGACAAGTTTTGAAGATAATTTTTGAATTTAACTCTTTGAATTGATGTAGGCGTGGGCCGGGAAATCGTGTCACGTGGGTATCACATGTAACTGGGAAGAACTGCTAGCGCAGGTTGCAATTTATGCAGGTCACGCACTATGATTTTCCAAGCGTTTCTTTCCTAATAATAATCACTAAGTTTCCTCAGAAATGGCACCCTTGCGAATTGATATCCATATTGTGTCTTGTACCGATTTGAATAGGTATTAAACGGCACTCTTTTGGTTAAATTTGAACGATATTTTTAAATTAGTGTGAAGGTGTTCTGCCACCTGCTAAAAATCGTTCCCTTCTTATTCCATGTAAGGGAAAAAAAATATACTGCAGATACTAAGCCAATCCTCCTAATACTGATTGCTTGATTATAGTAGTGGACAGTTAAAAAATTCAAACAAATCCATCATGAAGTTAGATATAAATTCCGGATGACAAACTTAAATTAACGTAAAATTTCCATTCGAATGACTCAAATTTGAATTCTGCAGCGACTTCTTACATCACTATGTAAATTTTTTCTAATAAAAACTGGAAAAAAAAAGATTGATCGGGCTGCTCTACTAGAAAGACCGTGAATACATATTTATTTGTCTAACATTCCTTATAACTTAACTCGCGTCACCACAGAACTATTAAGCAATTTAATTCCCCAAAAGCGGAAATGTCTAATTTGCATAATTATTGGATTAATACAGTGTAGTGGCGCTTATAATTGTTTCTATTGTAAATTTATATAAGAAGGATCGGATTAATTTCGCTATTCAATTGCGCAAGAAACTCTCCATCGTTCGCTTCAGTCGCTAAAACTTCGATAATAAACTTCGTATCTGGGACAGACTGTATAAAATAAATAAAATAAAACTACTGCGCCATCAATCAAGGAAGAGAAACTAAAAGGAATTCTGAAACAAGGTTAACTTACATAGACGTGTGCTCACACATATGACATAAGTAGAAGTAGCTTTTGTAATGGATCAGTAAATAGAATCAAGCTGTATTTGCAATTAGCTCACCGCAAATAAGAGTAACGCTTATGTTGCGTTCGCGGAAGCATTTAGTACGATTTATTTCATTAAAATAATTTACATTCTTTCTTACAAAAGACTGTTTCGTATTACAGGTTAGCGTTTCTGCTTGGGGTTCTACGCCAGGCTATCCCGCAAGAACAATTCTACAAATTCGATATTCAGAATTACACGGGGCATCTTCCGTATGAACTCCAAGCGACGGTAAATAGAGCTTTAAAAGCGGAAATTGACATCTTAGACGAAACGTGCGTTAGAGAGGAGCAGATAAGTTGTCCGCCGAACAAGTATCGTCAACCTTCGGGGGAATGCAACAACATAAGGCATTCGCAATGGGGGAATAGAGGAACAAGATTTTTGAGGGTTCTGCCACCGCAGTATGCTGACGGTATGTATTACTCAATTCACGTGACGATAGATATTAGAATTTAAGAAAATTTGTATATTTTAGTTTACCTTTCTTTATCTTTTCTAAGAAAATTTAACACAAAGGAAGTTGCAATTTAATAGGACAAGATAGAAATATGTAAAACTCGTATCAACGATAATTTTTCCGCTTCTTGCTAGTGGTCTTAAACTAACATCAGGTCCCCAACACGGGAAAATAAGTTTGTAAACACAATGGAAATTATGATTTTGGCTTTTAATGGATCCAATTTTTCTGAGTGAATGCAGACCATTTTCAAACTTACATGTGGTTAACCGCATTAAGTTAACTTTTTTCCTTTCTTTAATAAAAGAAACAGGAAATTCGGTTTATAAACACTATTTTTTCAGCGTACATATCAAGTTAAGAAGATAAAGAACGAACGGTGATACTAACATTTAAACACAAACAACTTTTAATCGTTTTTGTGGGATAGAAAGATCTTTTACTTAATTTATGGAATGGAAAATTTTAATGACTGCAAAATATTTAAAAAAAGTCCGAAGCTTAAAGAAATAATCGCATGCGAAAGCCGTTAAGTAATTATTTACTTCACCTTCATCATTCATAAATTGATTCAATTAAACTGCAAAAATTATTTTGACCTTTTTGGAAACTTTGTTGCGATAAACTAAGTTCGAAAGCGTCTATGTAATTAATAAAGAACTATCCGGTTCGTAATTATTCAATTCTTCGTATAACTAGCAATAAACTGCATTAATTAATACAATTTGCTCGAAGATTATAAGGTATATAGTTAAAAAAATGATGTCCTCAATTGATGGCTGTTGCTGCTTAATAATCATCTGTTGTAAAAACAAAATTAAAAGCCAATAGTTCACAAATATGAATATCTAAGATGATGAATTTTATTGTTATTTCTCTTCAATTTTCCGCTCCCGAATGCAAGTTTCCTACATAGAGCAGGTAATTAATTAATATATTGGCTTATCTTTGCGAGTTGTGTAGTTGGTTAGGACGCCTATCTGGAAAACGGGAGCCATAGTTTTATTTAAAAAAAAATGAATTAAAGGTTGTATAGTTACATAAACATTAATGCATCTTGTAACATTAAGCTTTAACGTTTTTTTCCTTAAATTTTAAATAGAAAAAAGCTGAACCAGCGATTAGCATGTAAACGCTGATTTACGATGCCCCATCCGCTCAAATTTATCAAGAAATTAGGCACCGAAAATTCTTTACGGCAAACGTAATAACGTAACATTTTCAACTCGAAGAGATATTCAAAGGAAGTATCGAAATCGAGATTAACACGTTGTAGAAACTGCGATCGAAGGTCAAGTTTGCCAAGCAGATTTCGAAATTTCAACCGGATTTTGTCCAACGCCTCCGTATTTCAACATTGAGATTTATGCGACCCCGTTTCGCGCCTTGTTTATCCGTCAGTTATTGCCCTACAGGCGATAGCGATCCTTACCTCCGTCGCAACGAACAATATAGAAACGAAACAATGAACGAATTATAAATTGTTAAGATAATGGTCGAAAATTAAAAAGTAAAATGAGAAACGTATAGAAAACAATCGAGGCGAAAATTATTAAATCGCTTAATTGAATATGCACCGAATGAAGTCATCAATGCAACAAGAAAAAGGGTAATGGCATAAGTAGGTAATCATAGAAGTAGACAAGACTAAAACAATCAAAAGCAACAAGGTATACTGTAAAAATTATGAAAAAACTCAAGGATTTGCTTCCATACTTAAATATACAAAAAAGAGTGGACTTGAGAACATTAATAAAACTGTTCACAGTGGCTAAATTGAGTTTCTTTTATATAACTACATAATTATGACCATCTCAAGCATAAGGTGCGCCAATTATACAAAAAAATTGATATTTTGTTAGCATCACAAGATAGATTGCGTAAAATGAAGAAACTCATATATAATGTCGGTGGATACATCTCTTAATAACATTTTTCTTTATGAAAGTTGACAACGACTAAAATTCCTCCTTCTTTTTCGGGACTTTGAAAAAAATTTAGAATGCAGCTGAACTTTCTAGGTTTAAACTCTGCTTAAGACTATGAAGGCTTTCACTTAGGTCCCAAGCTATGGGAAATATAAATAAAATTAAGCTATAGTTTATTGTTTTAAGCATATTAAATTACAACGTTAATAACTTTTTTTTAGCTGCTATATTGTTTTAGATTTTCTATGCTTTCTAATTGATACAATTCTGCGTTTATTCTATATTCAATATTGTCAAAACTTTATGATATTGTTTTAAAATTTGTCAGGATTACAGATATTTTTCGTAAACAACACACCGGTCACCGGTTGAGAATGTGGATCATTCGTATCCTGGTAACGCTCGTCCCGGATTGATTTATTAAAACTTGTGTGGTGCGTAGGTTGCCGATACTTTTGTGTTATTTACCATACTACGCCACGCTCTTCGATATTTTTCATCCACGTCTATTCCAAATTGCTCATATGTATCTTCTTGAACACCTCTGTGTAATTTGCAAAAATCTAAAACAAACTAGTTTTAATTAAAAGCGATAAATAAGTTTGAACCCACGTAACACAGGACACTTCTGCATGTCATTCACAAGTCCAGGGATAGAAAAAAGATGCACATACGGTATTCTCGAAAGAATATCTTATGAATGGCTGCTGCAGATATCCTATGGCCTTTCTTTCTACAGGGTGATTGGAAGGTATTGTGAGACGTAAATTACCAAAAGAGTTTATTCGAATACCAATACAGAGATAGGAATATTACCTATTTATGCGAAACTATTATTATTTAATATTTCATTTTGAGTAGCTGGAAGCAGCGGTGGCATCGGTTTTTCAGTCGGTGGATGGTAACTGGGAAAGTTGTCAGTTTTCAGTTTAATATTTTCAGCTGACGACCTCGCATAGTACTCCATTCTATCGATCCTGAAAAGGAGTATCCGTAAACTAAATAAGAACTGCAACAATATGAATAGTTTACAAGAATAATCGCAAATTCTGCATTAAAAAGGGAATAAAATGAATGTTCGCGGCGATTGTTTCGCGTTATGTAGTTTAATGCTCCGGTCGTGATCAAGGCAGGTTTGTTTAGATATGCGATGTCACGCGCGAATTGTGACGTCATCGGCTAGAATATACCGCGCACTCGATCTCCTCGAAACTTTCACTAAATTCACTCTCCGCTTCGCAGGTATACTAATGTAGTACGTACATATACGAATGGTGAAAACGCAATGAAATTCCTTTACTTTTAGTTTCAAGTTCATTTCCTTGATTATTTTCGGCTGTGTCCAGTTTGTATAGGTATTCTTTTTCTTTTACATCGTCGTTTTTGTGATAAAATCAATTGTCGCCTTGCTACTGAAACATTAATTACTCTTTTGGTTATCGGTGCGATTATATTTTAGAGCTTCTAAGTCATCGAAGCTTTTGATATTTAGTTACATCTAATGGACAAATCTTTATATATATTGTTAGTAAGCCTGCAGAAGCGAGTACGCGCTTCACGAAATTAACAGAGATTGGACAGAGTCGTGTTTTGTCGACTCTCGGGGAAACCAGTGGGCAAAACGAACCCATCCTCATGAGACGAATAAACATGAGTCTGTGCTAATTTCGTGAAGCTGTACTCGTTTCTGAAAGCTTAATTGTCAGTGTCCTGTAACTATTCCCAAGCTTTTCTTACTGTCGATCCCTTTCTAAAAACCGGAATAAATTGGCGAACCACCCATATAGTCATTAGTAACAGTAAATAAAATAGAATTAACCTACAAAACCTATAAAAAAGTGAATACAACAAACCCCGTAGAGCTGAGAGCAATTCGTTTCCTCAAGAACTGAACCACATTATCGACTCTGATCCGTAATAATTACTCCAGGAAACATCATTCACCGCTACATCAACCTTTTTCCACGGCAACTCCCTAATTTCCGGAAGCAAGCGTATCTACTCTACATTTAAAGTCTCGCCGATCTCGTCAGCAAGATCCTCTTCAAGAACAAACATCTTCAAACTCAATTTCAAACTTGCAGACTACTTTTCCACTAAGGACCGCAATCATCTGGAAGGCCCTAGTATCTACTTGATTCTATGTTTGTTTATATTAAAATTCTTGATTTTAACTGTTACGTAAGAAGTATATTGGCGTCTATTCCGCATAAAATCAACAACATAACTTAACAAATAAATCACGCTATAAGCGAAACAACTTTGGATGCAGGAAACGATCAATCATTTAACTTAATTAAATGGGATTGTCGCTTCTGGCACTGTTCGCAAGCTGCTTAACTTTCAATGGTGCATACCTAACTCAAAACACGTTTAGTATTTCCTCGTTCTGTCTTTGAAAACGCCTTTGTCTCTTTCGATGCAACGTCCTAATTAAACGATTACTTCCACAAAATTCAATCTTCAACTTCAATGAATTTTAAAATCGTCTATTTGACACTTATTTTCTATTTAATATTCACTTAAAATATTGGTGGAGGTGCCGGATAAATCCACTCAGTTTTACCGACACTCCTTCAATCCAATGAATATATACGTATTAAGTAAAATATTAAGATCCAATATCAAACGGAGGGAGTTATTGGCGGTAAATAATCAACTGAATGTAGATTTTTGCGACTGCTTTCGAAATAAGTCAAAATACCATCTCGTTATTTAACCGAAACAATTCTGTAGCAGCCTCTGAGGAAGATTTTTCGTAAACTAAATAAATGAATAAATTATTCGTTTTAGAAAAATCCCAACCGCGACGGTCTACGGAAAACCACTCCCTTCCAAATCCGTTCGACGTATCTATGACCCTTCACGAACAACCAAGCGTTCAACACGACTTCGTCACGGCACTTTTAGGCGCATGGAGCGAGTTCATTCTGCACGACCTGGCTAGCACAGGAAATATGCGCAGTTTAGATTGCTGTGCTTCAGAGACAAATCTAGGCGAATGCTTCGGTCATATAGGCGGTGGAGTTTGCAAGGAATACATGAGATCGCTTCCCGCAGTAGACATGGACGATTGTACATTCGGTAAATATATATGAAAACAATGTCTAAAGAGAATTTTAAACGTGAACGTTTCATTCAGAGTACAGGAATCAGATGAACTTGGCGTCGTCTTTTCTGGACGGTTCCGCAGTTTACGGCAACAACGATAACGCTGTTCAGAAGTTGAGAACTTACGATGCCGGCCTCGTAAATGTTTCGGCCTGTCCCGTTTGTGGTGCTAACGCATTATATTCGGCGATTTTGAGGGAGCATAATAGGGTAGCGCAGAGTTTAGCGCAGCTTAACAGGCACTGGCCCGACGAGACCCTGTTTTTGGAAAGCAAAAGGATAGTGGCTGCCGAAATTCAACATGTCACTTACAACGAGTTCTTGCCGACGATTTTGGATAAAGTATATCTACGTTAAACAATTACTTTTAAAAGCATTTTGAAAATGATCCGTAATTTATAGGTTGTGATTGAGAATCCTGGACTGAAATTGAAACCTATCGGTCATTATACTTTATATTCTAGTTCAAACAGAGCAGGCGTTTTCAACGAAGTAGCGATGACTGCATTACCAGCATTAATTTCTATGATTCCACAATCTTTGGTAAGTGATTTTTTTGTGGATCACGCTCTTTCTCGAATTGTTAAAAAATCCTTTTTCCTTAATTTTTGTCCCATCTTACATATTCTACAAATTCCTATTTATATAGATATCACTTTTTATTATCATTGCAGATGAACGAGACTGCTGAAAACTTTGCCGAAATGGTCGACATCCTAATCAGAACACCAGCGCAAGTCCCCAGCATCCATATAAACGTCCCCCTAAGAAAAGAATGGGATACTGCTACGCTAATGATGCACATGAGTAGAGATCATGGCCTTCCGGGATACGTAGCGTACGCCCAATTGTGTCACAATATCACCAGCAGCGCCAAGAAGTTCAAATTTGAAGATCTGTACCAGTTCGGAATTAGTAGAAATAACATCGACATTCTCAAAGAACTCTACAGGTAAAGTAATTATAATTTTCGAACGCTACGATTCGAATAATCTCAATTTTAGTGCTCCCGAAGATATTGACCTGCTCGCTGGTGGTCTCTTAGAGAAACCTAACCCGGGAGCTGCGATCGGACCTACGTTTTCGTGTCTGCTGGAGAAACAATTCGTCCTGTTGAGGCAATCTGATAGATTTTGGTACGAAAACGATTTACCTCCTAGCTCGTTGACGAGCGAGCAACTTACTGAAATTAGAAAAGTAACCTTAGCCGGTCTTCTATGTGCTAATACAGATGATTTAGATAAGATCCAACCTAAAGCATTCGTCCAAGAAGACATATATTTGTAAGTAGCCGAATGTCCATTCCATATGCACGTAATTCTAAAACTAAACCATTTTTGTCAATTTAGAAATGCTCGTATCTCTTGCAACCAACATCCAACACCTCAATTTGCACCTTGGTTAGAAATGGATCATATGACCGATTTATCTGAAGACATGCTTATGGATGCTTTGATTAAAGCAGAGCAAGAAGTACTGCAAAGAAGGAAAATGGAATACGAAGTATGGAATAAATGTAGGTTTCCAAAAGATGTTGTAACACAGGTGATATATTATATACATCTTAAAATTGCAGATGGTGGAGTTGACCCAAAATCGCCAACTGGTACGGCAGCTTCATTCAGCAAAGCTAATAAGCAAGCCTTAAAATTAGCTAATTCTTCTCTGTTATTTGAATTTGCTTCGAATGAAATTATTAATTCTCTCATGTAAGTTAATTTTTTGAATTTTACCGGATGAATAATCACTATTTAACGTAATTTCTTCTCGTAGCAATCGCAGAAGGAAGCGGCAAACTTTTGGAAATATTTTACAACCAAACGACTTTACTGACAGTCTACAAAGTGTGGACCTGTCGACCTTCCTACAACCGCATGCTTTTGATTTTGATCCAACTTGTGATGACAACGGCATATGTGACGAAACCACGCCTTTTAGAACATTCAGTGGTTACTGTAATAATTTAAGGAATCCTACTTGGGGCAAAAGCTTAACCACGTTCACGAGATTATTGCCAAGTCAATATGAAGATGGTAAATTCCAAACGTAGCAAATTATTAGTTTTTTTGTTGAAATCTAACATCATTCCAGGTATCTCTAGACCAAGAGTAACTGGTGTTACCGGAGTACCTTTGCCTTCGCCACGTATAGTATCAACGGTAATTCATCCGGACATTAGCAATCTTCATTCACGCTACACTTTGATGACAATGCAATGGGCTCAGTTTTTGGATCATGATCTGACGATGACGCCCATTCACAAAGGATTCCATGAATCTATCCCCAACTGTCGTTCCTGCGACAGCTCCAGAACGGTACATCCAGAATGCAATCCCTTCCCTGTACCTAAACATGATCATTATTACCCAGAAATTAATGTCACTACCGGCGAAAAAGTTTGCTTTCCCTTCATGAGGTCACTGCCAGGTCAACAATCTCTAGGACCGAGACAACAAGTTAATCAAAATACAGCGTTTCTGGACGCGTCACAGGTGTGATCAGTTAATGTGAGAAATAGTTGATGATGTTATATTTTAAACGCTTCTCAGGTATATGGTGAGAATAATTGTGTATCGAGAGACCTGAAGGGTATGGGCGGTAGAATGAACTGCACAATCCATCCGATTAGAGGCAAAGACTTACTACCACAAAGTGATCACCATCCAGAATGCCGGTCAGGATCTGGCTTATGTTTCATAGCAGGTATGAGGCTTATTACTTGCGTAAATTATCAATACAGAAAATTTAATGATACTCATTTATTATTGTTCAGGTGATGGTAGAGCATCAGAACAGCCAGCTTTAACCACTATCCATACGGTATTCATGAGAGAGCATAATCGGTTGGTAGAAGGCCTAAAAAGAGTCAATCCTCATTGGGACGAAGAAACGATGTTCGAAAACGCGAGAAAAATCTTGATAGCTGAAACTCAACATATCACTTACAACGAATTCTTACCGAGAATATTAAGTTGGAACGCCGTCAATTTGTACGGTCTAAAATTATTGCCGCAAGGCTACTATACAGACTATAATCCTAGTTGTAATCCGTCCATCCTCAACGAATTCGCCGCGGCAGCTTTTAGAATTGGTCACTCGTTGCTGAGGCCCCATATTCCTAGGTTAAGTGAAGACTATCAAATCGTCAACCCGCCGATTTTATTGAGAGACGGATTCTTCAAAGTAGATATGATAATGGCGGTAAGCGAATACTAACCCAATCTATCCTAAACTCATTGAAGTAAATCTAATACGTCCTTCAGCCTTTGATGGTAGACGAAATTACCAGAGGTCTAATATCTACCCCAATGGAAAGTTTAGATCAGTTCATTACAGGTGAAGTTACAAATCACTTGTTCGAAGACAGAAGGATACCGTTTTCCGGTGTCGATCTTATCGCACTCAACATCCAAAGAGGTAACTTGCAAATTAGAATTGTTTTTGGAGACAAATTATCGTTCGATTATTTTTCAGCAAGAGACCACGGAGTTCCATCCTACAATAATTACCGAGCCCTTTGCAACTTGAAACGCGCAACCAGTTTCGACGATTTAGCGCGGGAAATTCCTCCGGAAATAATAGCACGTTTCAAAAAGATTTACGCCACCGTCGATGATATTGACTTATTCCCTGGAGGAATGAGCGAGAGACCGCTTAAAGGTGGCTTGGTAGGACCGACCTTCGCTTGCATAATCGCCATTCAATTTAGGCAATTGAGGAAATGCGACAGATTTTGGTAAGCATCCACTTTATATCAAAATTTAAGAATTAAGAAATAATTATTTCGAATTAGGTACGAAAATTCCGACCCAATTGTTAGATTTACCGAAGCGCAGCTTGCCGAAATAAGGAAAACCACCCTTGCCAAAACCCTCTGTAACAATTTAGACATACATTCGGACGTGCAAAGGGCCGCTTTCGATTTACCATCCAATTTCTTAAATCCGAGAATACCTTGCAGCTCACTACCCGATATAGACTTTAATGTTTGGAGAGAACAGTCTGGCCACGGTTGTGTTCTTAGAGATAGACACTTGCAGGTTGGAGATTCAGCTTTTCCATCGCCTTGCACCAGTTGCATTTGTTCTGAAGACGGGGTATGTATATTGTTGCTTGAATTTGCTGAAGCAAACGATCATAATCTTTGGCGATTTTTATATTCAAATAAAATCATTACATTGTTGTTATAGCCTAATTTTTTTTCGCAGGTACAATGCGCATCTTTGAAAATAACGGATTGCTCGCAGTTGATGAAAGAATGGCCGAGAGACGTTATACTTCGAGACGATGTTTGCACGGCTCAATGCGGCTTTTTCCTACGGGAATCTTCATTTAGTAATTTCAACATTAAAACTAGCTCAACGTTAACGCAGACTTCAATTAACACGGGATTAATTCCTCCGCCGGCGAGAACAGTACGATCAAGGCCGGTAATTCCCCATTTTAACACGAACATAAATCCGTTCAACGGCTTTAAATTCCCCGATCTAACGCCGTTCGTTATTTAAAATCTAACGTCAATTTAACAGAGTATCTAATAAATAGAGTGGTGTATTAAATGGTGCAAATGTTTCTACCTTCATTAAGTATTTCTGATCATTCACGCATATAACGTTTGATACTGCCGATGTACGAAACTCTTACAGAATGCTGTCGTCTCATATTAGTTTTACCATTCACGAAATCATTATTTTTCTATTTTTTTCAGTAGGGAATTAAAGAAAATGGGCAAAGTTGGTGCCTGTTAGGAATGTACGTATACAACAAATTAAGATCTCTATGTAATGTAACTAACCTCATCGTTAATGGATTTAGAAAACAAACTCATATAAGCATTACAAGTCATTAATAAGTAATTATTGTAATAATAAATTAGTCATATTTAAATGTATAAATGTGTAAATATTAGTTTGTAGTTAAACTTAAGTCGAATTCTACTACGTAACATAGGAATACAACGAAGTACTTGTGCTGTTCTTTACTTGGCTATATTGTTACCATTAAATTTGTAGCGTGCGGTACAAAGTAGTATTTGTACTTATATATCAAAATCTGTCTTATGTATTGATTGTATCACTGCCTTGTACAGTCAGAAAACGATAAGTTATAGACTTTCAACAATCAAATTTTATTTCGTATTATTCGGTTACTGCAAAAATGCCAACCTTTTTTAATCGTTATTTTTTTTTTCTATTTTCTAACTGTCTGATAGATTATTTGTAAAATTGTTATATAATATAATATGCTTTTATTATATGTTTTATATATTTAGTGTTTTTCTTGTTACAACCATCGCAGCTCCTTCGTGTATCAATTACTTGTGTAAAAACGCGTGTAACAGATATACATCCCACTTATTTTTAACATTTGGCGGATGATTTTAGTTGGTGCAATAAAAATTCAATAGTGCGTTACGCTAAGAATTTGGCGAATATGCCGAAACCTCCAACTTATATTATTCATAATTCGATACAGAAGTAACTCTCTTTATTCGAAGTAAAAGATACAAAAATTAACGTATTTTACAAACTGGAATCGAACGACCTTTTTAAGTCTAAATAATAAAAAAATGCCGCGTGTGGCAATCTCGTAATGCACCATTTAACACGTTGACCGCCGTGTGCCTCGCAATAGTCATTGCTGCACTGGCCGCGGCGCACGCATGTAGTATTTCGCTTAAAGCCTTTGTTGGACACGTTTGCCTCACATTTGAATGGCAATGCTATGGGAAATAAAAGTATCCAATCTAGTGAACAAATAAATGGCCCGGCTTCAGCTGTAGTACTTGTTGGATAATAATGTGAATAACTACACCTTCGTTTTTATCATTATTGCCTTTATAATCCATTTTGTTTTTTTTTGCTAAAATGGTAAAAACGCAGCAAATTCGCAATCAAGAATGTAATTTCTCGTTCAAAAATAAGCAAAGAATATAAACAAGAAAGAAATAAAATGTTTACATCTTCAACAAAAAACGAAAGACGATTTTATAACACGATCACTTCTTCAGTATGAGTGGTAGCATCAGCCCCTGAATGCAACCGTTCATCTGTTATTTCACTTCCTTGAACAATACTGCCAGTAGGTATTTGACGTGATGTATTGGGCTCAACAAGAGTAACAGGTGTTCGTTTAGCACCTTTTTTTTTCTTTTTTAGCACAGAAGAGTCAGAACACATCAGAAAATGCCTAGAAACAATAACCAAAAAATAATAATGCTAAGTGGTATTAAGCTGGTATTAACTGTGAGGCAACAGCGATAGAAGGTAGAGATATGAAAAGTACTCTCGAAACCACGCTGATGACGCCGGGTAGGCAGAAACATGTACGTGTGATAGTGTATTTTTCTCTCTCCTTTTATTGCGATTGCCGTGAATTATTCCATCAATACCATGAGGAAGCTAAGCTATCTTAGCATTATTTTTTGGTTACAGAAGAGTCAGTAGAATCAGAAGATTCAGAAGAAACACTGCTTGATTTGTAACTTTTTGAAGAACTTTCATAATCTTCTTTCTCTGATACAATTTCTTTTCAAAGTGCTAACGAACGGGCTTGTTCTTTTTCATAATTCTCCACTTTAATTTTTTTACACGTGTGAACTTACAACATGAAGTATCAACATAAGCTGACCGTATACATTAACAAATTTGCAAGTCTGTGTCTGCAAAACCTGAGGCAAGTGAGCATCGCGTGGCCTCTGCATTAAACTTTTGGTCATCAGGCTGCGCGATGCACACTTGCCTCGCGCTTTAAAATCCTTTTTAGAAACAAAAACTGCAGCATGTGATAATATCACAACATCCTTATGACACTTATAAAGTGTTTAAAAGAAATAAAATGCGTGGCCCCAGAGATCGCAAAAATTTTTACCATTGTGGCGGTCAACGTGCTAACCGTTGACTACCGCCGGAGATGGACATTATCACGAAAAATTTAATCACGACTAATTTTTGAGTAAATTTGGCCATGACTAATGTGAATAATTTAATCGTGATTGACTATAAAACTTAGTCGTTAGTCATAAATAAGCCTGCAGAAACGAATATAGTTTCCGTGCTCTTCACAATATTAGCAGAGACTAGACACACTCGTGTTTTATCGACGCTCGGGGAAACCAGTAGGCATTCTCACGAGCTAATTTCGTGAAGCGCAACTCGTTTCTGCAGGCTTACTTATAAGTTAATGACAATCAAATGATTACGAACAACAACACGAATCCAATCTCATAACACGAGTGTTTCTAGTCACTGCAAAAATGCAGTAATTTTCTCTATCATGACCATATCTGGCACATCTTTACTAACTTAACAATTATTTACTACAGCAATTTTATTATAATTCATTCTAGATAGACGCAATGTCTAAGCTTGTGCGGCCTTATCTGTAATTTACAATTTTGCACCGAAAAACAGATTTATCCAACTCCTGTGATCTTTTACACACTATCGACGAAGTTGAATGCGCTCTATCATGACAAAAAGGTACTCTTGGTATAACCTGGGCATGCTTCTCCTAATATTCGAAAATTCTCCTTAAAATTTTCGAGAGGACCAAAATTTAAAGTACCATACAGCAACATCCATCTCAGATCGTTACTACTCTTCTCATTCGCCCCAAATGTGAGATTGGCAATGCTGTACACTGTTTAATCTCAGCTATATTTTTAGAAACGTTCAAGAACTAGTTAATTAAATTGTTGAAATATTTAAAATTAAATTCAGAAGGTAAGAATACCAGCAACTTAAAAAAAAAAACTTTTATTTTGTCAAATATTACACTTTTCCGTCATTAGGTCTAAAACGATCATAATCTAAGTTATAGTACAAACTTGATTAAATGGGGCCATTCATGCTTATATGCCGTAGACATTTAATATAAATAAGTGCTTAACACTAAAATAAAACACTAGGCTTTTTGGCTTAGGTAGATGGTAAATCCAGTATATGAGTAATACAATATTACTGAATATTATCTTGAAGTTTCGTTTACAAGAATAAATGTAAAATTATTAAGATTTCTCCTTTGTAATAAGTATAAAAGATTGGAAGTAAAAAAAGTTTTTAACGAATTACATATAAATACTGAAACACGCTCTACAGCAAGATTTAATGTAAAAGTTCATATATACATATGACTAATTTTTTTGTTTACCAATGCTTGGCACAATATCTAGAAACGATTAATCTTGCACCACAATTATATAAATATATTACTTTTTACATTACGAGTTTTATTAAAATTATTATTATGTTGTGATTATTGATACAATTTCTGATACTAATACACAGTTATTACAAAAACCTTTTATTACATACACAAGTAAAATAGTTGCAATTAAATGGCTACTTTTTTACATTATAAAAATGCGAAATTCATTTATCAATCAAAAAATCATTTAAATGAAAACAATACAAAATTAATAATATATTATGTCCTTTTTCTTCACAACAAAATAATCAACACTTTACTTTGTACACAAAATAATATTACGATGACAAAAGATAGGCAAAAAAAAAATTGTGTCTAACTTAAGCAGGCAACTGCAGCTTTTTTCCTCGTAGCACTGAAACATTTTAATTGTTAGTCAAGTTATAAATAATAACATAAGCGCACAGTATGTTTCACAATGATCATTGAACCTACACTTGCATATGACACTATAGAACAATCTCTATTTATAAATTTCTATTAAAAATAATCATAGATACTGAAACATGCGAAACATCACTGCGAACTGTTATAATAGAGACTTACCCTTGGTTATGTACAAATAAAAGAAATCACAGTACAAAACAGTTTGTACTACTCCAGCCACAATGGCGATTAAGTCATAATGATCCTCCATAGCATAGCGGTAGATCCAATTTAAAATGTACAGTCCCCGATAAGAACCCAATGCAAATAAATAGTGCGAAGTAATACTCTCGGCCTCGCCTGTTTTACTAACCATAAATAATTGGGGAAGGATAGCAACAGATTCCAAATAAATACTGAACGTCCATAAGATCTTAAATATGAAAGTAATTGTTTCAATTTTTGATCAACGTAGAATACGGTAAGCTAGAAAATTTTACCTCTAACGCCATAAAGTCATGGTTAATAAGTAACGCCAAAATTACAGCAGGTACCAATAAAAATTCAATACGGAATGTATCATGATTATGATCGTATGTAGCTTTAAACTTTAAGTAAATCAAGTAGCAAGTAGCATATGACGCTGCGATAAATACCAACTTCATCAATGTATTGTACATGGAAACATAAACGGTGAGCAAGTCAAGGTATCTCGACGTATAGACTATGGCAAATAACAATTGCGATTTGCCAGAAATGCCTGAAAAAATATAACATCTGTTAGTTCTATACAGTAACAAAGTCGTTCTAATCTAATAGCCACATCAAAATTAGCGTATTTAAATCTAGGATTAAGAGGTATCGACTACATTATTGACGTGGAAGGTTATGTGTTGACGTGCTACCGTTATTCTATATTTTCCTAATTAGTTTACAGGAAAAGTTCAAATTTTAGGATAGATTGTTGGCGTGGATATTTTATAATTCATAAACCCAGTGTACACGTTGCCGTTAAGTCAAAAGGATTTACAATAAATCTATCAGATTACAACGGCAACACATAAAAGTCAATAATACAATAACCGGTCAAAGTTGTGGTATTTGCGCTAAATTTTACTCACCTGCGCAAGAACGGGACTTCCATATTTTCCTTAAAAGTATTATAATAGCTAAAAGATGTGAGAGGTCACCAATTAATCTAAAAATGTTCATTTTCAAAGCTTAAATTACAAAAAATCATTCACTCAACACCCACTACTGTAGATATGACGTGGCTCTCTTCAGAAGCATCCTGAAGATGGCGCAGTATTCTACACAAAAATAAGAACTATGCGGTACCAACGTAATTATTTGAAATACTTTTAACATTAAAAATTATCATTCATATTATATTCACTAAAATGCAGCGTTTAAAATTTTGGAATATTTTATGCCAATTTATTAAAGCTGGCTTGTCCCTATTAAAGAAATTAATTCAGTGTATTCCCTATTTTGTATAATGATAGCAAGGACTGTGGCGTAGTATGGTAAACAACACATAAGTATCGGCAACCTCCGCACCGCACAAGTTTAATTTATTATATAGTAATATAATAAATAGTCCGGAACGGCCGTTTCGAGGACACTGTGTCCTCGTTCCGGACTATTTATTTAGAATAAATTAAACTTGTGTGGTGCGGAGGGCGCCGATACTTATGTGTTGTTTACCTATTTTATATCTTTTACATGGATAAACATCAAAGATAAAATATTAAACAATGCAGCTCCAGTTATAGTTTTGTAAGTAATAATAGACTTGTTCACAAGCTATAGACCAGCACGACAGCTCTTATGGGAGTAGCGCACAGAGTTGCCAAATCTTGTTGTGTGTTATATTCAGCCGTATTTTCGATTACGATTAGACGTTTGGCAGTCAAAACATGATCCATACATTACCAAACATCGGTGTCCTTATTGAACGTTAGTTTGGCTTAAAATTGAATACCAGCAGCATAAACATAAAGAGCTGCGAGCATGGGAAAGGATGTATACAGATTGCAAATGCCAGCAAGGTACGCACCTGTAGAAGTCAGTTGGCGCTCAGATAAGGAACGGTTATATGAGCTATATGATAATTCTAATGATGTAAGTAAACATTTAATATTACTAAAACCACAAGCATAAATGGACTGATAAGTGACAGTATAAAACCGCTAACATAAACATGTGCATTTGGCTACACAGCATGTGGTAATAGAGATAGCTATATTGGTGCGTTAGAGGGATAATAAGAGACGCAAGGTCCCTTTACCTGGCCATAGTGTATATTGAGGTTGAGGCGAACTAGAGTTAGACGCGATTCGATTAGCTAAAAGCAATTCGAAAGTGTTTTCTGATTGATTTCAAAGTATATGATTTTCTCTGAATAGTTTGTGATTTCTATTTGAACAAAGCCTACGAAATGATGCAAACACATCCGCAGGATGGAAAGGATTGGAAAAGAAAAAGAGACATTTAGATAAAAAAGATATAGAGGAAAATTTATTGCAACAGCTGAGATTGCACTGAAAACTATGGCGCCCATGCCTATCATATCTTTGATACGCCACTGTACTATGCCAAAATTACGCAATATTACACTCGGCGTGCGTGTTACGCAACGTCGTTTTTTTTTGTTTTATAAACATAACCTCAATCTAAAATTCTAGTACGTCTCAGCATATCCGCTTCAACCTCGCGCTAACATGAGTTAACACTTTTAATAATAATCTTTGACCAAGCGCGATAACACAAATTATCTCCACTTTTACAGTCCGTAAATGTTCGTAATCGGTCTGCGGATCTTTAGGTTACCTATACGGAACAATGCATCAAACAAGTTGGCCTTAACGAGATTGATAACCTTCGTAAATCGGTCAGTAGCCACTCAAAATTACATTAAAAATCAAGCAAAACACTCTTATCTCTTCATATCGATTTATTAGAACGTATATTTCCGAAATGACCGAGACCAGGGAAACAGCAGTTGCCGCCTTTGGCGGGATGAATGACCGCTACAATGGGATAATAGTATCCTCTGATATGGAAAAGTGTAGTAGTGAAAAATTTCCGGAGAAATTACGAGGTAATTTAATAATTACTAATAATTTAGATACAAGTAATAATTTAACTATCTCCGCAATAGAATCGTTAAGGCAATGGATAGAAAAGAATCGTCGAGGTATTTGGTTCAAGGTATTTCTTAATGAATCTTCTTGGGTTCCACATTTAGTTAACGTAAGTAATTATTCTATTTAGAGACCTTTTCGAATAAAATTGTACCATTTCAGAATGGATTTAAGTATCATCACGCTAAAGAAGAATATGTTATGATGTATAAATGGTTACCACAAGAAGAAACATGCAACATACCACCATATGCACATACATCGATCGGTGTTGGTAGTGTAGTAGTAAATGGTAATAATGAAATTTTAGTAGTAAGTGAGAAATATCGATTTTTTGAACATTGGAAATTGCCAGGAGGGTATGTGGAACCAGGTAAAAACCTTATATTTAAGCCTAAAATTTGTTGTTGATTTTACAAGGCAGCATTGTACCTATTACTTCGATTGAGAAATTTTCTATACTGGTATATATAGCAGGTCCACTTGGCGTTTAAGTTTGCCTTTTTTTTAATGAAACAACTTGTGTTTTGCTGCATTTTTGGATGCCCATTTTCAATTCATGTGAATTTTTGAATACATTTTTTTTGCAGAATCTGATGAATTAACTTTTCTTTTGGGAAAACCCTTAAGCCTTTCAATCGTTTCAAAAACTAAACTTGTATCATATAGATAATTATCGGAAATGTTGAAGAAAATGAGCATGACTTGAAGCGGGGCATCCCAAAACACAGTAATATACAAGATCTTCCTTTTAAAAAACCAAACCTTTATCGTATCGTAGTGGGAAACTAAACACTTTGTATAGCTAAAAATATCTTATTTGAAAAGATTTTCTCTAAACTACCCAGCAAAAGAACTGTCTTCCTCCCTTGCACTAGGTGGACACATTGTTCAATATACTGCTATTATAGGATCTAATAACAGCAAATATAGAAAAACAAATAGAACTTTATACTGGAAAAGAGTGCGTGCTGAATTGTGCAATTCAAATTTTTAAAATCAGAAACAAATTTTCAGGTGAAAATCTAATCGACGCAGCTATGAGAGAAGTTATGGAAGAAACCGGCGTTAAAACAGAATTTTTGAGTCTTCTATCTTTCCGGCATGCTCATGGGGGAGTATTCGATTGCTCCGATATGTACGTGGTCGTTGCGTTGAAAGCCCTCTCAACGGACTTGAAGAAATGTGATAGAGAACTAGCCGATTGTGCCTGGATGGATATTAATGAATATCTAGCTCATCCACAAGTTCACGAGTTAAATAGATTGTTTGTTGAAAAGTATTTAGAGTACAAGAAACATAATTTAAAAATACAATGCGATCATGGAATCCATTCAAAATTGAATAAAGAATACACGGTTTATCATGTAGTGAAGGATAAGCTTTAGTAATTTTAATGGCTGGGTGATAAAAATATACCTATATGTACATACAGAGATATATTTTTTTTAAATAAAATGTTATTTATTACAATCCTTTGTTTGTTTACCATAAAATTTGTTCGTTTATTTTTTAATCCTTATTTAACAATTGGGGGTCCCAAATCAGTCAGAATATATCCAACAAATCCAATAGCGTTGTGCCTATGAAAAATATATATTTAAAATAATTTGAAGTGATTTAATTTTTATTTAATCTCCTAATAGATAATAGTTATTGTCTTATTAATAAAGTTCGCCATTGTCGGTGCTCTTCATTAATTAGCAGAGATTAGACAGACTCGTGTTTATTCGTCTCATGAGAATGGGTTCTTGCTGTCTACTTGTCCCGAGAGTCGATAAAACACGAGTCTGTTTAGTCTCTGTTAATTTGTTGTATCTGAAGGCTTACTAATTTTCTGCTCAACGAAAAAGGGTGTATAACAAGTTGCCTAGATCTACCACAGGAAAAATTTTTTTTTTATATTTTAAATTAACAACTATTAAAGAAAAAAACTTTATATTCTTTCTTCAATAGGTATTTATAACAGCATTTCTATCGGAGAATTTTATTAAGTCTATATTCTCTTTTTACCAGATCCGCTTTATATATCTTGACAATTAGAGTAAGTAACATTTAGAGAAAATGACACAAACATAAGCCTAACCTTACTTTTCGACGTAGTATATTATTTGACTCACAAAGCAAAGTTCTCTCAAAATGCCTCTCGAAAATTTAGAAGACCAGGGTTTGGAAAAAACTCCAAATTTGGAGTTGGCTCAATGTAAATTTTTGCTAACATTACCGGAATTTAAGACCGACAGGAATGTTCACGCAAAAATTTCAGATGCTATAAGGAAAGATGGTATGTAAAATTGAAAGTCATCCACCAATATATTGTTAATAAAATTTAAAATAACTTAGTTATTTTAAATCTTATCCCAATAGTTTGAAAACTTCATTCCTACAATAATTAAATTATTCTCTTTGTTGTAGCTATGAGCCCGTGGTACGAAGTAATATGCCGAGACGCTGGTTGGAAATTAGATCAGACATTTTTAAAGCAGCTTAAAACAATAAATGAGGAGCAATTGAAAAAATTAGATGAAACTATAGAAGATGCGGAGAAAAATTTAAGTGAAATGGAAGTTCGAGATGCATATCTACGTAAAGCGGAATATTATAGCAAGATTGGAGATAAAGAAAATGCGATATCCACCTTTCGTCAAGCATATGATAAAACGGTGTCGTTAGGACACAGATTAGATATTATATTTCATATGATCCGTATTGGTCTATTTTTCATGGATCACGATATTATCACGCGAAATATAGAGAAAGCAAAGACATTGATCGAAGAAGGTGGGGATTGGGACAGGCGAAATAGATTGAAAGTATATCAAGGTGTTTATTGCATGGCGATAAGAGATTTCAAAGCTGCTGCAAACTTGTTTTTGGAAACCGTGAGTACTTTCACATCTTACGAACTTATGGATTACAAGGCATTTGTAAGATACACAGTTTACGTATGCTTAATTAGTCTTCCACGGAATCAATTACGAGATCAGGTAAGAAAATTCATCTAAGATAGCGGATAAATATTAAACAATGTTTTTATAGGTTGTCAAAGGATCAGAGATATTGGAAGTCTTACATTCGGAACCGTTTGTTAAAGATTATTTATTCTCTTTGTATAATTGTCAATACGCTGACTTCTTTAGAAATCTAGGTAAGTTAAAAGTATCATTTAGATACACATTTATTTTTTAAACATTTCCAGCGCAAGTTGAAGACATTTTACGCAAAGATTACTTATTGCACCCGCATTATCGTTATTATATCCGCGAAATGCGAATTCTAGCTTATTCTCAGTTACTGGAATCATACAGGTCACTAACATTGCAGTATATGGCTGAAGCGTTCGATGTCTCACAGGAATTCATCGATAAGTAAGTATCCCATTTTGAAATTTCACTGGACAATATGGATAAAGATCTATTTACGTTAAACCTCCTGCTTTTCTTTTAAATCTGGGATCAGTTGCCAATTTTAAAAATTTGGCATAGCCTTGCAATGTGACTAGTTATGAATTTGTCCCTTTGAGATTGCTGCCAAAAGCTGTCTGTTATTTTTATTTTAAAATTCGAAGGAAAA
This sequence comes from Oryctes borbonicus, assembly GCA_902654985.2. NCBI lineage: Eukaryota > Metazoa > Arthropoda > Insecta > Coleoptera > Scarabaeidae > Oryctes > Oryctes borbonicus. Next base: position 5,516,445 of record LR736877.1, on the reverse strand, counting down.
TAGTAAAATTATTTATTAATTTATAAGGAACAGGAGAATTCTGGCGCCCTTAGTGATCATAGAACTTTGGGAGATATGACTACTCCTGGGTTAAAAAAATTGATTAATACTGTATTATTTACAGAGAGCTTTCAACATTCATAGCCTCTGGAAGACTACACTGCAAAATTGACAGAGTTGGCGGTATCGTTGAAACGAATCGACCGGACTTAAAGAACGCGCAATTCAACTCCGTAATTAAACAAGGAGATTTACTTCTACAGCGTGTTCAGAAATTATCAAGAGTTATCAATATTTAGTTATTGAGTGGAAGTGGAAGAAGACGTATTTTTCGTGTGTACTAATTTTTTTAATGTATTTGATTAATGTGACGAAAGAAATTACTTTTATAAATAATTATGGAGTTTTTAATAAAATTCTAAACGAATCGTGTTTAAATTTATTTTTCTAAGGCTTACCCTGTTCCTTTTAAAATGTTGGTAATTTATCAAAAAAGGGAGAACACCGCATACATAAACAATTAGAGGCTTTGATGAAGAAAAAATCAAAGGAAGAAATATATTTTTTTTATTTCGTATGAGCACGGTTTGCTTTCAATTTTTTATATGCTTCAATTACTTCTTGTTGTTGTTTCTCCAACTGCCTTCTCAATGCATGTGGTAGATCTTTTCTTTTGCCTTTCTTGTTAATAACTTTGGAAACTTTTCTTAATTGGTCCTCCTTTACACCATTTGTTTCTTTATCCTTTTTGTTTGGATCAATCAATGATTTTAGTAATAAATTTTTCTTGCCAGGCTAAAAATATTTTCATCCAATTAAAAATTTCCATCTATTCATCTACTTACTCTAGGTGTTTCTTCTAACTTTACATTTCGAGGAGCAGATAACGTCGGAGGTTCATGAGCAACTTCCCCAAATTTTACATTATCACCTACCACCTCGAATTCGCTAGTACTAGTCACCAATTTATTCTCTTTTTTTTGTTTTAATTTCAATTGTCGTTTCTGCGATTTTGTTAATGTGGGTTCTTGCGTCTTATTTTTAAGTTTCTTTTTTCCTTTTAGTTTCTTTTCCTTTTTAATTTGTTTTATATATAATTCTAGCTCATCTTTCCCACGTTTTGTAACATTTTCTACCTATAAGTAAACATGTTAATAATCGGATGTTATATTAGCTTCACATAATGCTATACTTGACCAGTTTCTGGATTACGTATTATATTGACACCATACTTATCCGCAAAAGCTGCTTCATCTATTACAGACTTGCAAATTTGATTAACACGAACCATAAACTTCCGATCACTTTCACCTTTTTCTTGTCGAAAATATGGTACATCTTTGCCTACTCCTTTATTTGTGATACCTTGCGGGTGACTCGTTACAGGTCGCAATGCTTTTTTCACTTTGTGGTTTCGTTTTCGTTTTACACTGATTATACCATTTTGTACTTTTTCTTTTAAGTTAATTATGTGCGATAGAGTTTTTGGAATTTGCTGGTCATCTGGATTAGTCGGAGCTCGATTTATTTTATCACGTAAACTACAAGATTAAATTAAAAGATTTTTATTAAAGTATAATTAAGAAATATAATGTTTATGAAGATTTCTACCTTAAAAGTTTTGTTTGTCTTTGTTTCTCTGGATCTCTTATACCTCTATGTTTGCGCCCTTTAATCTTTCTGCCCATTATTATGATTAACTTTCCAATGCTTCCAGTTAGCAAGAAATAAAAAGTTAGGTTAAGGTTATTTATGCAATTTTAGGTTATTTAAACTGAGTTTAGTGCATATTAACAGTAGTACAGAAGTATTATATGTACCTAGTAGATCAACTTAAAATTTGCACTCAATTGTAAATATGTCCCAACTGTTCAAGATTCTGTTAAATATAGGAGCATGGCATAATTATTAATAATAAATTTATTAATTTCCCTTTTTTGCCTATAAAATTATTAGGTCTTTTGAAATATGGGTCATTTGTACTTTGTTTTTGATTGATTTTGACAACTTTCAAATGTTTGCCCTTGACATTCGATAAAAATGGAACATAAGGCTTGTGAGCCAAAGTCTATTATGATCGAAGAAAGATTTTGGCCAAAATGGCTATTACTATAGTTAAGAGTGTTAATAGTAAGTATTTAATCATTTAGATTTATCAAATATTAATTTATTTACGCAAGTAGGTAAAATACATCCTCGAATGGTATGTAACCTATTTTCTCAACATTATTGTAGTGATACGTATGAAACTGCAACAGAAAAGAATACTCCAAACGTAACTCCAGCCGTTAAGGGCGTCCCTGAGCCACCCACAACTTGTTGTATGACTGGCTGCCCTAACTGCGTATGGCTAGAATATGCTGAGGAGTTAACGAAGTACTTTAAAGACGGAGGAGAAAAGGCATTAAAGGAAATTAACACCCATGTTACGGATCCGAATGTTAAGGCATACTTAATGCATGAACTTAGGATGAGAAATAAGGGCTAGTGAAAGATATAAATGTAAACTTTTTTCTTTTCTTTATTATAGTTTTTTTTGTTAATTAACTGTACTAGTCACGCGATTAGTTATTTAAGTAATAGATACATGTATAAAAGATTCTCTGTTTATTACATTAGATTCATAAAATTTTGGCACCGTCACCTGGAGTACATATGTAAAACGTTGGTTGGCCACTGTAATTGTTAGTTATATTATTAATCACTCTATCTACTGCTCGACTTTCAACCTGAAATCAGAGAGAGTAGTTTGCAATTTAATAGGCTTTCGTCCAAATTAAGGTGAGCGTAAATAAAGTTATACGTTTACCAATGTTACTGTACATCCACCGAAACCTCCGCCTGTTATTCGACTTCCCAAAACACCCTGTACTTGAAGTGCTAATTCCACCAGGCAATCAATTTCAGGACATGAAACTTCAAAATCATTTTTTAGCGAGACATGACTTTCTACCATCAATTCCCCGAATGTACGAAAATCTTTTTGCTTTAAAGCTTCAGCAGCTTTAACGGTTCTATCAATTTCACCCACTACGTGACGAGCTCTTTTTATCACATCTTCATTTGCATTAATCAACTTCAGATCTAAAATAATGTCCTTTTTGTTTAGAATTGCTTACGGCTTCCATTTCAGGTAGCTCAATGTTGTTGGATTATAATATCAGTATTAGAAGAAACATATTAAGTAATCTTATTTATTAATTTATTATTATTATTATTTTTTTTTATGAACAGTGGTCGTATGAAATAGAAGTTGTAAGGCGGAGGGTTACTCGAATTATTTTAAACAGATACGTTACAACAAAAAAAACATTGTTTTGATGGCATCCAACTTCTACCACAGTTACTCCACTGTTCAATCTTAAGCCCTACCCCTCCATTTTAGTAAAGTGTTTTGCTACTCAAAGAATTGATTGTGGCAAATATTGGGTTATCGTGTGCGACATGCAATTGCGAAGGAATGTCTTTATAAAATTTTACAAAAATAAATATAAAACTTACGTTCAATATCCTTAACTGTAGCATCTCTGAGACTGGTTTTGTTTAAAAGTAATGCTGCTGTTTGACATTGTTTTCGCCTAGTAGGATATTCACTACCTGTTAGTTGATGTTTAACGTTAGAATTTGTTATCAAAATTACTATGTCTGGATTGGTAAATGGCACTAAAGTTGACGTGTAATTTCTAAAATTCAACTTTGTCATTATATGAAAATAAACAATATTCAAGTCATGGATATTCATAAACTAAAGTTCTATTATATCTATTTCATCTAAAAATTTGGAAAGTATCAGCGCTTTACAACAACTACGAGTACCTGCAGTCTATCAAAAGCGCATTGTCTTTTTTTCCCATCACCGATATGAATTGATCCATTATCCCACATGGCATGCCTGCATAATCATGCTCTGCTCTTTGGCATGCCAAAGCTTTGTCTGTAGGCCTAGAAAATACATACAATTTAGATGTGGAATTGAGATGCGTAATGTATGCACAAACATGACGGTATTTGGCTGTCCATTTAACGCATCAAGAAATGTATACGTGCTGACTTCCAATGCTGCGCTGCTCGAAAGACCACCACCTGTTGGTACGCTAGATACAACTACAGCTTGAAAAGCAGGTGTATTGCCAATATAATTAGCTATCACGCCTGCAAATGAAATAAATAAGTTAACTTGCCAATCGAGTATGTTCTGTAGTTACCAAGAACATACTGTGCCCATTTCGGCTGTTTCTCATTCAATATCCGTTTCTTAAGGACGTCGATCTGTACTGTATTTGGATGGTCTACGTCTTGGTTTGTTGTAATTAGGGTTGCTACATTTCCCGCTATTTTACTGCCGACTGTTACAGTTACCAATGATAACGCCTAACAGTTGACAAAAATTAACAGATAATAATTATAAAAGTAATGAAGAATTTCCGATAACAATTATCGTACGTGTAAGAATTTAACGCGGTGATATTTTTCCAGAACGTGCAAGATGATAACATTCTAACGCGTACCATTATTGACAAAAAAGAATGATAACATATCTAAATTTTTCGCTTATCGTTCAGAGTGATAGTCTATTAGACTGAAAGTTTCTTTTTGAAATTTTGGTAGATGATACTATGGATATTTTCTAAATATATTTTTTTTCTTGGCGTTATTGGATTAAATGAGGAACGGGTATCAATTTCTTTATTTTTTAGATAATTTAGATAATAAAAGATTTAAATGAAACAGCTTATCCGTGGTGTAGGATGTATCAGCTTCGAGAAATTCATTTTTTTTTCGGAAAATAGCAATAAGTACTTCATTTGTAATTTGTGCTACCATAAGACATGCTAATTTATGAAGGAGTTACTAGATAGATTGAAAAGAAGCCACCAAATTACACATATTCATTAATAAATTTGAGCACGTTATTGAGTACATGTTCAAGTCGTTTATAAAAATAGATAAGAATTAAAAAAAAAACAAACGCAACATGGTTCATTTGAGAAGTGGTCCCTTTTCAACATTTTTAAAAATTTCAACTTTTTTTTGATTATGAATTTTGCCAAAGGGGAACATGCTTCATTCGAATCTCTACTTGCTTCACCAACTCCTCTTTCTTTTCATCATGGATATATATATATAAATTATATAATATAATATTACAGCATAGGGAGAATACAGAAATGGCACTTCGCCTATGTATGAATGAAATCTGCCTGTTAATTCTGGCGAATTTCAAATCGCCTCGTTCATCCTTAAGCAATGGAGCACCGTTTCCTGCCGTAATGCGCCTATCTTACTAAGTTTTGAAAAATTGATTGATTGAAAACGACCGAGATTATATGGTTTCCACCCTATACTGTGGTAATATCATTGTTGCTATTTTTAGTTGAATGTGACCACGTTTTGACCCTGAAATTTAAGCGAGGAAATTAAACTAACTCTAACTGCTTCGGTCAAAAAAATCTAAAAACTGATTCACGTAGCTGGCATTAGCTACGTGCTAAGAAGAAATAAATTAAATTGAGCTCTGCATTCCTGCAACATTTTCAGAAAAAAAATATGATACATCCTAGATTGATGATATACTATATCATTTAACGAACCTACGTAAAGAATCTATAATATAGAGATTGTTCCATTTGAAACCACAAACTATCCATCTATTGGAATTTTCCATTCAGTTCGAATTCACCACGAACGTGAAGACTATAAATAGCACATACATTTTTATCAGATGCTAGGTTATCATCAGTATCAGTTATGTTGATCATAAAAGAGCAATATAACGTAAACTCTGACTTTAACGATCCTTGATCGCATGATTATCATTATTAATTACATTTAGGAAAGGTACACCTATACAAACCTTAATTTTAGATAAATTAAAACCGGCGACGATGCAGGTAATCTGCGTATATGGAGCTCTGTACCAATTTTTATCGAAAACGAATTACATCTTAAATAAACCCATTTTTTTAATGCTGTTAGATACGTATCTTTACGTAGTTTTTATTATTACGTATGTTTGTACAAAGTAATAGAGATGTGAGTCCATGGACGTAGCCAGAATTTGGTCACGGGACGGGGTAATTAAAGTTGATATTTTGGAGACTTTTGTATTACCGGCAATAAGAAACGAAAATGAAAATATTTCTTGTCCAGTCCCTGTCCCCCTCTGGCTACGCCCATGTACGAGTTTAATTAGCTCCATAGCTAATGCTAGTTTATTTGGAATTTAAGAGCAGTGTACAACGAAAAAGGTAACATGTAATAATTGTTGATCTGGTGATAACATTTAATCTGTGCAGGTGCGAAATTTCAGTTTATCTCGACAGTGAAAAGGTTTAATTTCCTGTAAACAAACCAAAATATGTTGTTTTTCTTTGATAAACAATAAATTAATAATATGAAGATACATTTTTTATGTGCACAGTTTCAAACCATTTGTCTTCATTAACCCTGTAGAAACAAGTAGCGCTTCACGAAATTAGCAGAGACTAGGCAGACTTGTGTTTATTCGTCTCATGAGAATGGGTTCGTGTTGCCTACTGGTTTCCTCAAGAGTCGATAAAACACGAGTCTGTCTAATCTTTGTAATAAAAATAATAACGTAGGCTTCCACGGCTAGAGTCAGTTAAAGCTAAATGTGTTCCAGGTTTGGACCGTGTCGTAGTTAAACGAAAACTCGACGTTTCGTCCACAATCATATATTGTTTCTTGAGGAGGGAGAAAGATGGTAAACACGGTAATTCAACGTATAAATCGCGCCAGAGGCGAAACTAACTGAGCGGGAAGCAGTTGATCACGGTAGCTCAGCATGTGAACCATGCCAGAATCGAAAATCAACTGCTTGTTTCCACCTTTCCCTCTCCTGAAGAGGCCCCATGTGATTGTGGGCGAAACGTCGAGTTTTCGTTTAACCATGACACAGTCGGAACCCTGAAACACGTAAAAGATTTCTATGTTCTTATCCGATTTTCATTTGTTTTGGAGTTAATACGTCTTAAATAACATAAAAATATCCTTGCATCGACTACGGTACGTTCTACATAAACGCTTCTTACCAAATTAATTAATCGAGGCTCATCGCAAAATCATTTCAATAACTCTTTTCTTCTGATATGCGAGTTTATATATTATCGTGTTAAAAAATGACACGCGTGTATTCAAATTATGGTGTTTGCAGTGAGAAGAATCTCGTCGACGGTTTTCTTATCAGAGAATTCCTAATAAAAATGTATTTATCAGAGTTTTGAATAAATTTGGAAAATCGGACAAGAGTCTTTTCATATTATTTTCGCGTGTACAATACACTCCTGGAGTTTGCTCCGTTCCTTCCGACCCACCCTGTATAATTATAAATCTATTTCTCTGTCGACACAGAAGTTATTTGTGTAATGTGTACCAGTCGCCTTTTCTAGTAAATATTTTTAAACTTTGGAGTAACCGACAACCCTGCAGAAACGAGTTGCGCTTCACGAAGTTAGCAGAGATTAGACAGACTCGTGTTTCGTCGACTCTCGAGGAAACCAGTAGGCAACACGAACCCCTTCTTTTGAGACGAATAAGCACGAATCTGTCTAGTCTCTGCTAATTTCGTGAAGCGCAACTCACTCCTGCAGGCTTGGTAATGAAGAACATATTCGCTAATTTCTTAGAATAGCGCATGAGGATTTATTGCCGGAACTGATAAATTAAATTGTCGAAAAATTTAAAAATTTTCTGTTTTCTGTATTAGTAGCTGTAAGGAATCTGCGTATTATGTGACTAGTAGGATATTGCTATTCAAATGAATCTGAATACACTCCTGTGCAAAGTTACGTAAAATAAGAATAAGGAGTAATAGTAATAAATAATATAATACCATTGGTAAGACGAATCCTTCGTTGTAATCGGTATGTTCTCCGATTAGATTGACTCTTCCCGGGGCGAATACCGCCATCTCTGCCTCACTTTTAAACTCATTCTTGTAAATATCTTTGGCTCGTCCTACTAACTCTTGAACACTCGGTATATTTACAGCCATAGCGAAACTACGTATATTTGGATATTTAAAGTTGACGAGGATTTTCTTCAATTCAACAACTAACGAAGAAGCGGAAAGTTATGCAGTATTGTTCTGAATGGAGCATGTAACTAATTTTATGGCTGTAACCTGTAGCACTGTGTAGTAGCGGCAACGTCCGATATGTACCCACATGACAGAAATTAGCATGTATAACATGAAGATAAGAACTCGATAACGCCTTTGGTATTAATAATAGTTTAATATAAAAGTATTTATAAATAGAGATAATCGATTATGTCGGTTAGTGACCCATTAATAAAAGATATAAAAGGTAATTTTTTTTGTAGGATTATCTGAATGAAAAATGTAAAAAATCTCGCAATTATACGGAGCAAACCATAATTTTACGCAAATTCTTGAAAATATTGGTACTTTAACGTGCACAATTATCTTTTAGAAAACTTATAAGTAATAGAATAATATAAAGTCCAATTTAAATTAAATATCTTTTAAGGTTATGTCAATCTTGTTTGTAAATAATATTTATTAAATTCTAGGTTGTATTTTGGCATTCCTCGAGGAAATTCGAATAAATCACTGTATAAATGATTCAAACTCAGTCCTTCTGTTATTCTGTCAAAGCTTAGAGAAAATTTTAAATCTTGGACTAATACCGGTCTATAACACGTTTGGATTTTGTAAATATATAGATCCGTGGGTTTGGTTGGAGAAAATAACACACGAACGGAATGCAAACTTATCATACAGCTACGTTCACTGCGTAGGAAATACGAAACTTTGTAGAAATGTGATAACAAACGTAGGAAAATTAAGACTTCTAATACGTTTATGCCTAATTCATAGATGTCTACATATCCCTATAGAATATCTGGTAATTTAGTATGTTTGTTTTATAAGCTTCGTAACCGTAATAACGTTTATGTTTTGTAGAAGAACTACAAGAAATTAAATGTTGTATATAAAGAAAATTCGATTATCGGCGATGAGATTCTATGTGAAATATTTCTATCCGTGTTACGACAATGCGCCAAGATCAATTTTAAATTAAATGCAAATAATTCGTCGTTTCTGGATTTATCGTGGTCAATTCCAGAACTAGTCAAATTAGAATATGTTCCTTGTGACACATTAGGTGTGACTGTAAGGTAGATATATATTTGTTTTTATTATAAATGTCGTTTTTACATTGATTATTTTAGCTTCGCAGGTGAAAAAGCCATTATAATGAGTATACAACCAAATAGCGTTGCATCTGAAAGTGTATGTTCTTATTAGCTATATAGGTTTTTCTTTTAATGTAGATGGAGAATTAAATATGAATTTATTTATTATTATTATATTATTTATAATTTAATTCTCAATATACCTCTACTTGCTTAGTAATTAGGGTTACATTTGGATTACGGATTTGTTATTTACATCGCTATAAAATGTTTAATCTTCAGGGCAAAATCGAAGTAGGTGACGTGTTAGACTCGTTAAACAGTGTTCAGATTTGTTCATCAACCAAAGGACGATTGAGAACAATTTTTAAGAGTTGTAAAGGCCGCCCGATTGTCCTCACTATTATTAAAGCAGTGTACAATGACACAAGACAAATTTATTATCCAATTATCAACTTGCTGAGGCATGTTCGTATCGATCCAGACGTCTTAAAAAATAGAATTGATACTGGCGATGGAAAAGCAGAAGATCGTATCTCGAATAAGAATAATGCCAGGTGGTTTTCTTAAGTTACATAGTTTGCCCCAAAAGTTCATGTGATTACTAAATATTTTGATGTAATAATATTAATAAAACAAACGATTTTCGTTTGGCACAAGTACATGAATCTTTGGAATATCTTTACGTAAGGAGACAATATTAAGACGGAGATTTTCTTGTAGTGGGACAGGATTAAAAGTTACATATATGGGTTGCGTACAAGTTGGATGTAAAGGAGATGTTAAACAAATCGATAAGGCTGTTTCTAATTTTCTAGCACCCGCAATAAGTATGACTTGTGATGATGGTTTTAAATACGAAAGGGTCAAGAAGCTAGTGTTTTTTGAATTGGGAGAATTGGGTGTTAGATGCATAGATCCTTTAAACTCAGAGGTAAATAAACGATAGTCGACCAATATTTTTGCGGTTTGAATTAAAATATTTCATTCTAGATTGCATTAAAACATTCGTACATGGAAATATCTGCATGTGGAAGCGTATCATCTTTACCAAACTACTTTGCATATATAGCTGGGTATTAAATTTGCTTTTCTGCGCCTAATCGGCTCTAATTTTACGCATTTTCAGTGACGAATATTGTAATCTTGCCAAGAACTTTACCTGTTATATCTTCTTCACGAAGAATTCGGATATATCGTATACCATTCTGCAAAGTATCGGTCAAGGGTTCCATAGGACCCATTTCGCCGTCTAAACTTCTATCGAAATTAATCTGAGACCTGTGATTTATTTATATTTATTTATTCCACATAATTATGTATATTTTTAATAATAAAACTATTTTTCGTGGTCGTGTCTTCGTATTTTAAATGTATAGTTGTATGTCGAATAAAATATATCATTAAAACATTGGATGTTGTTATTTATGTTATGAATCTCGAGGATATTGGCCGACCTAATTTAAAGGGCGATAGTTGCAGTTACAATATTATGTACAGTGTTAATAATAAGATTTATTTATCTCATTGGTGCAAAAGAAATAATATGTGCCAACAAGAAAATATAAATAATTTACAAAGCAAACAAACTGATGCTTTACGCACGTTTTATGTTTCTGGGAAAATTACTGATCTTTGTATAAAGAATTTGTTGGTATTTGAAAGTCTGTGGTGTTCCTCGTTTCATATTGATGATTACCTTTGTATTTTATGCTGTTTTGTACATAATACATCTCACGATGTAACGTTAGAACCTCGCCTTGCTTAGAAGCATTTTTTTGCACATGATGCGAATAATAATAGGCTTTTGAATAGCGAATATTCTATTGGGCGGTGCTAGATATTTCTTAGCCTTTGTTGACAATACATGTGCATTGGAGTAAATTGGGTGCGTTAAGCACCCGCACCTTCGGTTTTTTTAATTTAATTTTTATATGCCTTACGCCACACCAGTTCTTCGTTTTTTGAAAATTTGATAATGGCAACGTTTTGTGCTGATTGGTGCTGTTAATATTTCTATAATTTTCAAGAATCAAAGTCGACTTTTAAAAAATATATACATACATTGGTTTTATTTTATCTTCATATATACATATATAAAAGTTATTCAAATATGTTCTCATTCATATACTTAATATCTTGTTAATAGTTAGACAGTATCACGCTCTTAAAAAAACACAGTAGCACGTCGTAAAAAAGCAAACGGTACAGTTTAAGCCGTTAAGGATACATCTGAATTCTTATTTTATATTTTCTGCATACAGGTCACAACATCTCTTATACAGTGTAGTTACAAAAATTCTAGAACAAAACTAAATACATGCAATCCACATAATGTTTGCTGTTAACTTGATGGATATTTTGAAAGATTTGGAATATTTCAGGATTGGCGTGCACAGAAAGTTATAAGTGTTCTTTAGTTACTCAAATAACGGTAAAAGTCCTGGTTTACGTGCTAATAAAGAAGTAAGTGCATCCAAGGGAGTAAGTCTCTGGAGACTATTTGCATATCATTCATGATTCAAGTACCTCTATCATGGTTTTAAAGTGTGATCAGATACTTTTGTATTGTATTCTATTGGATATTATCTAAAGTTCGTAATATCATAACGATCACTTGTTATCAACCAAGTATTCTCGCGAATTTGCTTCACTGCCGTTGCTGCACAGTTGGCACGTAGTTTGGCTACTGCACTGACAACAACTCTGGCAGCTCGTTACACTGCTGCACAAGCTGTTGTTTCGCGATTCGCACATATCGATAAACTCCTCAGCTATTGCCCTGTCCAGTCCGGTGTAGGTCTTCGCCACCTCTTCGGTTGTTACGCATCTCTCCTGCACGCATCTCTCCTGCGATTTCGATCTAGATCTTTGTCTCTTCTTGTAAGCTGTCGGCGATGGTTTCTCCTTACGCGGTTTCGGAATTGGGGCATGTAACTGTAAAGTAAGAACGGTTAATAGGTCTTAAAGTTGGTAATTCTTTAAATAGTTACGTATTCTCTGAAAATTCTCGGTTTTGTTATTGGAGATGGAAGCGGCACGATGGGGTAGCTGATTAGACTGGGTGGACCGATAACTGACGTTGCGGGTGGTGGCAACGTATAAATTGGTGTAACTGGTAGACTAGTCGATATCTAAATAACAATAAATATTCAATTTAAATCGTTTGATGGAGGTGAATTCTATCAAGAACTTATATGGAATATATCACATTATAAATGGAATCATCAATTAATTTAATAACAAAAAATATCTTTAAATATCAACCTTTTAATTTATAACTAGATGTTCTCGGTACTCTCATAGCCCAATCCCAATCGAGAGAGGATGTTAAAGCTATTCTTAAAGCCGACCTGCGGACTTATTACTTGCTGTAGTGGATGTTAATCACTCAACTGGCATTAGAAAATATGTTTCAAATATGTTGTTCGAACATTGAGAAAAAAAAACAACATATAATCCCTAAAAGATACATCTTAATTAATTAATAATAATGACCCAAATTTTACTTTCTGACGAAGCTACGTATTGTCTTTGCGGATTTGTAAATAAATACAACTGCCATTATTGGTAGACTAAGAATACACATCGGATGATGGAACATCATACACATCATCGCTCAAAATATATTGTGTGGGTTGGCATTGTTGGGTAACGAATCATGGGTCCATATTTCTTAGAAAACAACTTAACGGAGGGCGGTTACTTAAACTTACTACGTAACCACATTGCATCAGATACTTTAAAAGTTTCCTAAGTAGTTAATCAGATATGCGAAGACGTGATTTATAGTTTCAAGAAGATGGGGCTCCACCACTCGTAATTAATGTTGACTTAGATACAATTTTTCCTGATCGCTAGATTGGATGTCGGGATTCAAAACCAAGTTCAGCATTCAAAATATGTTAGTTAAGAACAATAATAAATAATTAACACAGACTGTAATGAAATTACTGGTAACCAATCCGTTTCTGAATGTATTTATTGAATTACCGAAGATGGAGCCAATAATGACTAAAAGCCTTCTGCGCGTAATTAATGAGATCTGCAAACAACCTCAACAAGGATCGTTCACAAGAAAAAAATCTATGCATACTTCTAATGCCTTGCACTCCTACAATCCGCAATCGTCAACAACAGAGCGATTGATAGATATGCGAGCGTGTAGAAACAATGTATCTATGTGGGTAACAGGTACGCAGAACAATGTATTGCAATTTTTAGCCTACGTATAATAACGGCGGAGGCCATATTCTTTAAACATGAAGCCATAACTCAACAGTGTATAATCACTTCTAGGTGAGTGATGTTTTTTTTGACGGAAGCAAATGCCACATACATAACTGCATTCTGTAAGAAGTCCGTTCTAGAAGTTTTAATATATTCAGCGACCCATTTGCGTAAAACTGCATAATAACAGCGATTAGCATATTGCATATGGTGAAACGGTGGGTATTATGGGGCCAATCAACTAAAATCTTCTTAAAAGTTACAAAATGGAAAATTAAGAATGTATTATGAAATACAATGTAATCTCTATAATCCGTACATGCGGTAACCCGAACAAGGTTCATTTCATTAATCCGATCAAATTTCCATAATTCTAGGAAATAAAACTTGCATCATCTTATCTAAATAGATGTAAATGATCACCAATAAACAATCTGCTACAAGCAGTATTGTTGAAGGCGCTTATTGACTTAGAAGCAATTACACTCCCCGACAAAAACTTAGACGCGGTAAGATGTTTTACGGGTTTTAAGAGTTACATTTCTTTGCGAAACTAGCAAGATATCTAATTGAGTTTTTATTCATAAAAGTAAAATAAACTTAAAAATATCTCCTCCAGTAATATATGAACTAAATAATAAATTACTACTCCAATGTTTAAACAATTTCTGCGACAAAAATTTAGACGCTCTGTTGTAAATGTAAAACAAAAATAAACAAATGAGTGATCCCCCATTGTTCTTAATCACTTCCAATAGTCTGCTATTAATAGATTTATATAAATTTAACACATAATTTTGAGGGATATTCTGCCATTCAGTCACTATTGAAGTTTTCAGTTCCTGCATCGTGAAATATTGACGGCCTCCACCATAAACGCGACGTGCCAATTCACATGTTCTCAATAACGTTTAAGTCTGGTGGCCGTGCCGGCCACTGTAAAGTTTTAATCTTTTTCTCTTTAAACCATTCAGTAATGGTTTTTGCTTTATGAATTGGCGCGTTATCTTGCTGAAAACAAAATTGTGCCCGGCCCATTGGTTTCCAAAACGTAGAAGATTGTCACGCAATAAGTCTTTATACGTCACAGATGTCATTTTGTTTGTGCAAAACATTATCTCACTCTTATCGCGGAATCCAATCGCTGCCCATATCATCACAGATCCACCCCCTAATTGTCTGGTTATTTTCACTTTTGGTTCCTTTCTCAGATCAGGATAATAATAATGCGAATGATATAATAATGCGAGTACCCATCCGGTCCGTCCAAATTAAAACGTTTCTCATCGGAAAATATAACTTTTTCCCCTTGTTTCTTCCAAGATACGTGTTCTTCAGCAAATCTCAACCTCGCTTCTTTGTGTTTCGCCGAAAGTGGCGATTTTCCCAACATTTTCTTCCGTGATATTACCGGTGACGCCTTTAAAATCCTTTGAACATAACGGACGTGCGTTTGTACCCCCGCCTGTTCTGCAATAACTCTCGCCGACGCAGAAGAATTGGATGCACACCACAATGTCATGCGTTATCCCGCTCACTTACAGCTTTCGGTCGCCCCTGGCCTTTTGGTTTGCCGTAATTTTGCTGATCTTTTAGGAAATTTCTAACGGAATGATCGCTTCTTCGTAACCGATGAGCAATTTCCTTCTTACTAACACCATCCTGGTGCCAGGCTAGAACTTTACCCCTTTCTATCAAGGATAATTGCTTTTTTCTACCCATATTGCAAACACTTTATAAAATATAATTTCTCGTGGTGAAATGTGTACACTTTACCAGCACAACCACTGGATATAAAGAGAAGTATCAAATTAAAACATTTCTGCTTATATTAATGTAATAAATGCACAGAGTCTAAATTTTTGTCGCATTTAAAATTCCTATTTCGATCTGGGAAAATCTCAATTTCCCCTCATAAAGCAATAAATACCCAGAAATATCTATAAATGGACTATTTACGTAACAAGTATTAATAACCCTCATTTACATATTATATAATGTCTATAAACTTTGTTTCGTAAATAGAAACGATACCACGTCTATGTTTTTGTCGGGTAGTGTACAAGCAATATTGTTGAAGGCGCTTTTTGACTTAGAAACAATTATATATTTGTAAGAATTACATTTATGTTGTAGAAAAATGAAATAAACCGTTACTTATTTTTGTTTTTAAAAAGTGTGTTTTATTTTCGCCACGTTCGAACAACTTGAAATCATCCCCTTACATATTTAATCATCTTTGGAGATGTTACGTAAAAGAACGTGGTGCACGAATTTCGTTATTTATTTAGAGAAACAAGAAAGCCACTACGTGGCTTATATTTTAACGTGTATTTACATTTTTATTATTTTTTTTTTAAGAAACAATCGTTTAGAAAATTTTACGTGTTTCTCACTTTCTCTTAACGGCCGTTAAAGTTGAAAAAATGCAAATGCACATCAGTTAACACCATTCAGAACCTGAGCAATTGAAACTATGAACACACGTGGAAGTTAGGAGATACTAAGCATTTCATTTTAATACAAAATGGGAACATCTGCTGTGTTAATGTAAAATATTGTGACATATGTTTACGTATATATCAAATCAATTAACACTGAACAATAATATCTCTTCGCCTGAGAGAAAGTAGATGAAATTACTAAAAAGTAAGTAATTATACATTTATGATACACAAACTCTCAGGTAGGGATTTTCCTTTTTTACCCCAGGTGGTCACGTAAAAACCTTAATTTTTAACAAGTAAACCTTATTTTTCTACATGCCAAAACGGAT
This sequence comes from Oryctes borbonicus, assembly GCA_902654985.2. Classification (NCBI taxonomy): domain Eukaryota; kingdom Metazoa; phylum Arthropoda; class Insecta; order Coleoptera; family Scarabaeidae; genus Oryctes; species Oryctes borbonicus. Next base: position 5,500,259 of record LR736877.1, on the reverse strand, counting down.
TTATTTATCTCCAACGAACAAAGCAATTTAGTAAAAGATCGTAAAAGAGTTTTGGGGTATTACATATTGTGGGTGCTATGCCTTTCTTCGGTTGAAAATATTTAGATTAAAGAAGTTGATTATCTCCTATTTAATTTGTTCATCTCTTTACGTGTATTTAATTATATATTGGTTTCCGCCAATCATGTTGGACACTCAGTTGTTTAATAGACGTTTGCATCAGTCAATGTTAGTGGTTCTGTACAAAATGGAAGAAACCACACAAATTAAAGTCGAGATGGACGCTGTTTTGCGGGGACTCATGTACCATCATTTGTCACAGTGAAATTTTGGGCAGCTTGGTCGTACCAGCTTGGTTAACGATGAACGTTTGGAGCAATCAAAAACATCGGAAAAGTTAACCAAGTAGTGGTCGACGATCGTCGAATTAAAGCTAAGGAGATAGCAGAGGCTGTGGGCATCTCGAAAAAAATAATGACTGTGGGGGCATTGGGCTAAAAATAAATTTTCAAATCCTTTTTGAAGCAGTTTAAGCGGAATATGAGTTTTGGCAACAATTAATAACTGTAGATGAAACTTGGAGACAGCAATATACTCCTGAACCCAAGGTATAGCGGAAACGTTGCTTAATTAACTGATTACAGTTGATCGACGAAAGCTAAATAGATTTTTGTTCACCGTTGAGTGATCAACACTTTCAGTTTTAAAATGACGTCGTTGTGGCGGATAGTGACTGTTAAAAGAAAAAGTAAAAACAATCATGGTTAATATAAACAAAAATCGTAAGGAACGCCATTTTTGTTAAGGTCGCGGATTTTAAGAAAAAATCTATTGGAGCGCATTAGAAACCTTGCTGAAGAAATTACCATCAGAGGATAAAAAAAAATGTCTGAGGCGGAGGGTGTTAAGAGATGTCTGGCATGTCGTTTCGAGGTTGAGGTATTAACTGTGGGGCAACGTGGAGTGAAAACACTCTCGGAATCACGTTGATGACGGCGGATAGGCAGAAACATGTCCGTAAACGATTCCATCGATATCATAAGAAAGCTATTTTAGCATTATTCTTTTGGTTCTTGCTTCAAAGCATTTTCTGATGTGTTTCGTTATACAAAGAACGGAATCAAATAAATTTTATCTTGATAAATAACGATTTTCGCAATTGGTAACTTTTCCTTAAATTTATAATTTCTTTAGTAATAGCTACGCTTATAAAGTAAAATCCATTTGTTTCATTAATTACGTGGCAATATTGAATAAGGATAAAGAACAAACACTTTTACTGCGCAAATAATATGTACAAATAAGAACTACACCAAGAAGACGTTTAACGAAACTGCATTCTTCTGTATTTAAAATTATATTTAGTGAAAATTTTTGTATGTATACTTTCTCTTAACTTTTTTTTTATTTATTTACTACACATATATGCATATTCGTACACTATAAAAACATATCTTTTAACCGTTAACTTACTCGCGTAACTGCGAGTATCTTGTAATTTCTTTAATTTGCCCATTCTCGAATAGAAACACCGTCTTTGGTTTTCACTTTTGTCCAAATTCTCAAAAATCTGTATCACTTTCACGATCACCGTCTGTAACGGTTATTAAATCTTAATACGGCGACGTAGAACTGGTTTAGGAGCAAGGTGGCCCCCGATCGTCCGCAAAAGATCGAGCAAATTCTACCTTCCAGCGAACTTTTTCCTTCGCCCATATATTATTTGTATTTTGTATAGTTGCGCGCAAAATGTTTGGGCCGCACTGCAACAAGGAAAACTTAGAAATTAATTAATTGTACGGTCTGTAGATTCGGGAATGTCCCTAGATACTCTTTCGGGGGTTTAAATTGAAAATTAACACAGATTATTTACGTTTTTGCCAGAATTAATTTAAAAAGACAAAATTAACTTGGAATTGTGAAGTTTGTATGTTGCGTACTGGAACCCTGCGTATTTTTAAACCACCGAACTTGACTTTTACTACGTATTTATATTAAAACACATGTTTGACGTATGCTAATTGAAGATTTGGTGCCGACCAAAAACGCATTCGAATGAATATTTTTAAAGCCGTTTAGACGAACTAAGTCGGAGGTTTGGCATCGGTTAATAATTGTAGATGAAACTTGGATACAGCAGTACAGTTCCATCGGCTGGGAAAGTGATGGCAACTATTTCTTTGAATAATCATGGAGTTGTATTAATCGACCATGTTGGAAAAAGAAAGACAATAACAATTCTACGCATAATTACTTGAAAAACTGGAGGCGGCAATTGCAGAAAAACGGCCACATCTGAAGAGGAACTTGAGTTCCACCAAGACAACGTAAGAAAAATACTGTTTCTGTGTTAAGTCGAAAACTTTTCAGACTAACCTCATATCTAACGTCTACGCGTAATATTTTATGCGGGAACTGTATTCCGTCGATGAATTGTAGTTCAAACGGAACGTAGAATGTCGGCGCACCCAGTATTTAATTTGAAATCGCGCATTACGAGAGTACACTTTCGTTGTGACATACTTTTTGTGTTTGTTTTACGAATATCGCAAGCGAACGGCCTTACCGCTTAAACGATAGACGCAGGGGGAGATGTGCACCTGTAAGCGTGCAGAACAATCTTCTTATTACCGCTATCTTATCTATTACATTCATACATGTTTTATGATAAATAGACATGCATGGACTATTCTGTAGGTCAAAGAGCTTATTGTATACGTAATAGACTGCAAATAAGAATAAGATGATTATAACAAATTAGAAATTAAATGAGTCTAATAACAAACAGTTGAAGCTTCGGTTGGCAAACTTTAGAGACATGCCATTTTCTTGCGAGAAAAATTGCGACTGTTACTTCATCCTTTAATGGATTCTCTTTGTGTTTTCTTAAGCTCATCTCTGCTTCTAGAAATCCATCTGATAACTTGAAATTTAGCCACTCTTCTGCAACCCAAGCAATGCTAGCTAGTCAGCAACTAGCATGTATTTATTACTGTACAAATGGGATCAAGTAATTTTACTATCTTAACTAATTTCTGACCAGATCTTTTTTCTTATTTTTCTTATGATACCATCGCTGCCTAGAATGTGTTAGCTGGATGTGAATATACAATACAGAGACGGAAGATATACTTTTGTGACGTTTCCCTGTAGATGAGTCGCTATAACACATTCTTCGCGGGGTATATAAATACATAGCACCATACGAAATGTGTGTTACAGTTCCTCGTTTGCAATACGAACCCATTTAAAATCGAGTAATCGTACAGTCTATGGCCATCACGTACTTAAACGTAGACGACGTTGAGTACGGAATACGTGAACCGATCGGTACGTGAAAATGTAATCGATTTACTTACGACCGAAACCCGAATCTACTTTTCCATAATTTATTCTGCATTGATAATCCGCGCTCTGTTATCCAACAGCAGCGTCCCCCGAGCTCGCAGCTCGCGGCTGTTTAATTATTCAATAGGATGATAGAATCGAGGGTGTGCACGTCGCATGCTAATCCTTGCGTTTTTCGAGTTTTTAGTACGGATTCAATTTTTATGTTGGTTAACTGCGATCGGTTTCGATCTTTATTCCAATTTATTTATGTATGTAGAATTCGCATTTATATTCTGGGGATGCAATTTGGGTTAGATACGCGCAGCTGTATTGTACGATTATTGCTGAATGAGTAAGAACGCTTTATTTTAAATGTCGAATATTTTGAAAATAAAGTAGTTTTGATGGAAAACTACATAAAGAACTTGAATTACCATCGTCGGTAAGATACGTATGCCAGCTGATGAAATTAATAATTAAGACTTTGGTCATAGAACAATCACAAACAAGTTAGAGCGTTTCCGATTGGCCGAACAAAATGAGAAATCGTTTGAAAATATAAAACTCTCACAGCATTGAATCGACTGATTTGTGATCTTTCTATGAATAAGCCTAACTGGTATATCGTGAGCTCCAAAATCATCCAGCGGCGTTGGAATATTGTTCCCTTAATCATATCAGCTTAGCTATCATTTCTGATTCTCTTTTCAAAGAATTTCAGGGATTTTCTCCTATTATGGGTCTCAATGAAAATATCCGCTAGAGAGGAAAAAATATGAAAAATATGGGTGAGTAGGTACTTACAGGCGGTGGTGCATATAAAACCAAATATTTGTATGCTGCGTCCTGCGTATGGTGATGCGATAATGCAATTGAACATGCAATACTGCAGCTTACGTATGTCAAAACAATGCTAGACTTTGAATAAAACGTGCGTTCTATTCGGAAGGTGCAACAGACGGATAACGCAGGTAGTTTTTCTATTTTAGCATCGATACTTAAAGAAAATTATTGTATTCTTGTCAAAACACGCTCATTAAACATTAACAATGTTATTGTTCTTGCCCAACGTCAGGTATGCGATGCAATTTAAGCTAACGATGGTGATTATAAGAATATTTGAAGTGTTCTCAATCATTATGCCACTTGCAATTGAATATTTGTCTAAATCACTATACGTAGTGTCTTAGTTAGTTGCTCCAAGCTCAAGTAGGTCTGTGGGGCAATTGAATATTATTATTCCGCAAGTATTGTATTAAGCCCACTTTTGAGATTTGCAACGTATTAAGAAAAAATTGGAGATCCCTCTGTGGATTTTAAGGGAATCTCGAGGAAGTTGGGAGCCACGCGTTCTCTTTTCCAATGTACGTAAGACACGACGTTGAAAGATTGGGTTTACAGAAATCTGCTTAGCGCTAATGGATTTTATGCACTTCGATTCTTCTTCTTCTTTTAATACTACGCCAAGTCTTCTTAGATGCATTAACTCAAGAATGTCGTGACGTTTACGAAAGAATAATTGAATACTTCCCAACAATTTCTGTTTTTGTTTAATTGGAGGTTAAAGTCGGATCACGCTAATGCCAAGGAGACAACAAGTGGTGTAATCGTAATTTGCCCGTACTCTTTGAAGCTGCATTCGTAGCCCGTAATGCATTTTCCAAACGCATGTGGCGATGCGATTAAATGCATATTACTTCCAGTTATAGATGGATACATTGTTAATGGATGAGTCTTTTAACTGATGCTTCCTTTTGTTTCGCATAAAACTTTGAGATAGATCTAAACAAGCCATTCTGTTTAAGAGCCTACCGAAATAACTTAATAATTATTAATTAAAAGACATCTCCCTTTTTCAAAATTTCACATAAAAAAGAAACGCATTAAATTAATTACACAACCTAAAGAAATCACATCTTTTTTGAAGCAGAACAGGAACGTCGATTAATGTAATACCTTTTAGTACGGTACAAATAAGATATTTTAATTAGTTTTTTGCGAAATCTTAGATCGAATCGCTGCTGAATTAATAATTCGACCAGTACTTTTTGCCTTCTAATCTCGTAGTTTTTTCCTCATTTCAAATAGAATTGTTTTGCTGTTATTGGTGTTGCGACACCCGTCGTACGAGATGATAATTACTATTACAGATACTCGCACGATAATTTGAAAGGATTTAGAATTAGGCAGGATATTATCACTGCCGTCTCGTAACTTCCTCGAATGCCTTTTACCCGATCGTAATTATGCATTTAATTGCGTCGTTTGATGAGTTTAGTGTATTTCACTTTTCTTTTTACTCAAACCCAGTCGAAACAAGCAGAATAATTAACGCTACCTCTAGCGTAATACTCGCAATCTCCAGGTTCGAACGTAAATATATGTATTCTATTGATTAGGAAATAAGAGATTAAGCGCTGGTAAATTCGCTTAACGCGACAGAACCTTTTAACAGTCACGCTCGCTAATCCACTGAAACGGATTTGTGATATAATAAATTGCGGTAGGATGTCGCTTGAATATATTAGAAATGGCCTTTGGGGATGGTAAAATGTACAGTGACTTCTAAGTCTGATGTCGACGTACACTGCCGTTCAGTGAAGTTCGGTCATACAATAAAAATCTATTATATCACACTGTATACAATTATTAATACATAAAATTGGAAAAATATTAAGCATACACTCTTTTCTAAGGGATTAAAGCCATAAATTATTATGTAAAGTAGAAATATTGCGACAACCACAATAAAGTCCCTTTTATTATCATAATATTAATATCATATTATATATCATCATATTATCATCAAGGGTGCCGCGATTGCCCAAAATTGACCGTAAAAACGTACGCATAAACAATATGGTCAACCTTCTTTTTGACAATTTACCTCCAAAACATTTTTCGCCTTTCAATGTTAAGATTTTATCAAGTAAAGCTCGAAAGTACAAGCCACTTTTATCTGCATCTGCTTTCTGGTGTGTACTCGGGCAACTTCCAAAAACCGTTGCACACCTTCTTGATTAACGTTCGCTGACTCGCCCGAGATGAAGCTAATGTTATGCCTCGCAAATTAAATATCACTGGGTAAAATGTACACTGCCGTTCAGTGAAGTTCGGTCATACAATAAAAATCTATTAAATCACACTGTATACAATTATTAACACATAAAATTAGAAAAATATTAAGCATACACTCTTTTCTAAGGGATTAAAGCCATAAATTATTATGTAAAGTAGAAATATTGCGACAGCCGTAATAAAGTCCCTTTTATCACCATTCCAAGAATTTCTCGGAAGTACCGATCTTTTGAAACGGGTCGTTTGGGGATTATTAACGAACAATACATTTAGGAAATATACCTCAGCATCACTCTTGTTTACTTATCACAGGCGTGAAGATATAAATTTGCTTCATTTTACTGTTAAACGTGTGTTGGTGCGCATAAGTCGTTTTTGCGCGAAAGTTTTAAGAAAATTTACTTCAAAATGGCACGTGACAAGCTTACCAGTGTAGAAAAACGTTCACGCATTATTACACTGTTTGAAGAAGGATATTCGGGGAGGCAAATTGCTGAAAAAATAAATATGAGAAGTTCAACAGTAAATGACATCATAAAGCGATATCGGACAACTGGAACTAGAAAATCGTGTTCGTCCTGGAGCATCTAGGAACACAACAAAAGCTGAAGATTTGAGAATTGTATTATTAAGCAAACGCAATAGAAAATTAACAGCGCCACAAATAGCAGCGGAAGTCAATAGCGGCCGTGAAGAACAAGTTTGGGCGAGTACGGTAAAACGTCGACTTCAACAAGCGGACCTTCATGGACGCATTGCCATTCGAAAACCTTTATTACGTCGGGGCAACAGAGCAAAACGGCTACAGATGGCTCGTTCTCATCTAGATTGGTCGTTAGATGATTGGAAACACGTGCTTTGGACTGACTAGTCAAAGTTTGAGGTTTTTGAACAAAATCGACGAGTTGTCCGAAGATCTAAAACCGAAAAGTGATCCCGAACTGCATTGTGCCAACAGTGAAGCAAGGGCGTAGTTCTGTGTTAGTGTGGGGATGTTTCTCCTTTGCTGGGGCGGGAGATTTATGCTGAGTGCAGGGTGTAAGGATTAAGGAAAATTATTTTGCAATACTCCAGAATCATGCAGTGCCATCAGGATTGCGTATAATAGGCCGTAGCTTTACATTCATGCATGACAACGACCCAAAACACACTGCGTTAGTGTGTAAGAACTATCTAAAGGAGCAAGAAGAACAGCACACCCTGAAAGTAATGACATGGCCCCCACAAAGCCCAGATTTGAACCCTGTAGAGTTGTTGTGGGATGAACTGGACAGGAGGATCCGAAAAATATGCCCAACTTCACAAGAACATTTATGGAATATTCTGCAACATGAATGGATTAATATTCCACAATCCGTTTTAACAAAACTTATCGAAAGAATGCCTAGAATAGTTCGAGCGGTGATTAACAGCAAAGGAGGTTTTTTCGATAAAAAAAAAATATTCAGTATGTTATATTAGGCCAGAATAACTTTTTCTTTATTTATTTTTGTCTTTTTTACCTGTACATACAATAAAATTGCATTTTGTTTTTAGTTTCGTTTGTTTCTGTAACCTTTTCATGTTTTTTACTAACCGACCGAACTTCTCTGAACGGCAGTGTACAACTATTACTCCAAAAGGATGTATTTTAATACGAAATTTGCCAATTACACTTAAGAGTTGGAATATAAAGAGCTGAAAGGGGATGAGATACATAAGAAATCCTTATTTTTCCAACGAGTACGTCATTTACATATATCCTTTTACGTTGACTTATCACTGAAATATAGAATTTGTCCTGTTTATGGTTATTTTTAGGAAGGGCGTTAGCTTTAAGTAATATTCTTATACTCAATTTTTCGTGAAAGGTATTTTACACGTGTTCAGTTGAGATGTTAGCCATATTGGCAATCTCTCTAATCTTCAACCGGCGTTTGCTAACACGATTTCATGGACTTTATTGACCTGTTCGCTCCTCATCGAAGACGGATGTTCGGCCACGCTTAAATTAATTAGGCCAGTATCTGATGGTGGTCGTGGAAGATGCTTGGTCCTTATAAGCTTCATCCAATTTCACATCCAAAAAAAGAAATCAAGTCACCGACTGCGATTGTTCTTTTTCCTTAATTCCACAAATACATAGACTTGGTCACTTTCAAGAGCTTTCAAAACCTTATTGCTCGATGAATCTCTCGGAAATTTTGAGGGACGTCAACCGAAGAATAGTACTCGTAGTAGGTTGATATAAAGCACTATTTACCACCAAAAGTTACAACTTTTGTTAAGAATAATGCTTTATTTGCGAATTCAAACTTTCTGCCGAAATTCAAGCTATATTGCGTACTTAACATTCCACTCGAACAGAAATAGGATTCTCTACACGAGGTTACATAATGAATTGTGTAGCGTTTTACCTTACTGTGCCGGCCTATGCTAGAGGGAGCAGTGACAACGTAAAAGGGCGGCGGGTTATGTTTCCCCAGCCAGGAATTCACGAAAGCATGCTTGAGGTTCGCCGATGGGTAATCGTATTTCAGCTGTTCTTCGTCGGTGTTGAAACAGGGGCAAGTAGCTCGAGCGCCCTTGTAAGAAGCCATCGCCGCGCAAATACATTCCAACGCTGACGCGATGAGTACACCCACATTGGCTAGAGCGGGAGAATAGTCCGGATTTACATTTTCGTTTAGTGTCGTTGTATTAGTCTGGAATAAAAAGAAAAATAATAAAATTAATTGAATGTAAACGTATCTTTAGTATATGGAGGTTTTATTACCGCTAATCTTTTAAAGTAAGAGGAAGGAGGCACAGGAACGAAATGAAAAGGAAATTATTTCATAAAAGCAGTGACCACAAAAGTGGATAACATTTTTATTTGCAACACCGCCTTAACGTGCCACTTGTATCTCTTGGTCGCCTTCTATTCGATACAATTCTTGATCAGCGGCTGGTGAGAGGTCACATTAAGTGTGAAGACCGAGCTTTTACTTTATAAGCGGAGCCTGAGACGTGCTTTCACCCATATAAAATCTCATCTACAGCAACTGGAAACGCTGCAGAACAGCGTATATATACCAGAGAGGTGCGTAAGAAGACATGAAGTCAGGCGCAAGAAGTGACGAATCCACTGGCGAGGGTGGCAGGATTGTCCGCTGTTGAGGACCAGAGTTATTAGAAATGGTGATATTGTAGACTTGAGATCAGAGGAACAGGACCTGGAGAAAAACTAATGTCGAAAGAACGGAGTGCCATTATGCCCACTATACAAAATGCTCAGCAGTGAGAAGAGGCTGCTAAACATGTTTGATGTGATAAAGGAGCTAAAAGATATTGTCTAGCTGCAGTGAGGGGCGCTGATCATCGTGGTCCAATCTTCAGCGGGTGAGAGAAGCCGTGGGAATTTTATTAGTTGATTTCCTGCAACATGGACAATCACGCGTCAATATTACGCCAGGACAGTTAATCAGTGATTGTATTAAAGAAGAAGGAAGAAGAAACTTGTCGTGTGGTAGTCTCTTTCACCAACGTAAAATGCGGATTTCGACACCAAAAGTGGTAGAACATGGGTGCAGTAAATGCCTTCAAGTGAACAGCGATTAATTTAAAAATAAATTGTTATGCTTCCCGTAAATTGCTTACATATTGCAGGAAAAGTAGTTTTGTTGTATTGCACGATAATTAATGGAAGCAGTAGACATGTCGATTATATAATTTAATAATCAAATCACCTAATAGCACTAAGCGTTTTTGTTTAATTCAACACTTATTTATGTCTTTTGAAACAGGAACTAAGTGTGAGTAGGTGACTGCCACATTTATAATGTCAATTAGAGCGACTTGTTTTATTTATTCGTTTCTAAATTTTTACTATCTTTTGATATATCTTTTGAAGCGAAATATTGCATAATTATGCATGCAAAAACAATACAGGTAATTTCTTCGTGAAATGAGGAAGCGAACTATATCTATCCGTAAATAAATAGATACAGCGAATCGATTAGTTTCTAATTGATGTTGTAAGTTATAGCAAAGAGAAGAACATATTGGTAACAAATGTCTTTCACGTATTTCTAAACCAATTGCAAATAAATCGTTCAAATCGACTAGAGAACACATATAGCCTCATACATCATTCGCATTGAAAGTAGAGGAGAATATTTCCGCAATTATCTGTAACACCATGTGTACATTTATTATTTTATGTTGAAGATTACACGATAGGATTACTTTGATTAGTAATCTATGTCAGGCATAAGGAATCGAGATAAAATAAGACTTTCTAAGAGAAATAATATATGTAACTGTTACTTGAGTAAAGTTGCTTAGTTTTTAAAAACCAAACTCAGTTTCTTTTACAACATATTTGTCTTCATTAGCGTTTCATAGTTTTTACCAAAGCTGCACCATTCGAGCTGATCATGAGTGGTAGCTGTTCATTAGTCCGTAGGTTACGCATGGTAAAAAGGTTTTAATCCTCAAGTTACCTTCTGACCGTACAAAGCGATAATAAGATCCATGACCACATGCATCTCTTTAATTTGATGGCCAAAAACAACTCAGAAGACCGTTGTGTAACAGCAGCCTCAACATATTCAGAGACTCGCGTGTCTCGTATTTTATACCTTTCCCACAGCAACGCTGGAAGTTAGACAGCAGGCTCTGTTAAGCGCCTGCTCGGTCTGGCGACCTTAGAAAGCATCTAGAAGATCCCCCTGATGCATATTGCAAAGGACACGATTTCTATGTGAAAGGGATACTTTGGTATAGTACATGGACGGCTCGAGGATAAAAGGAGCAGGATCAACGATAGGCATCACTGGTCCTAACTACCGCCCAAATATCCTAGCAGAACTCGGCACGAGCATATTTCAAGCAGAGATTTCTGCTTTAAATCTGTGCGCCTTAAAGAACTTCGGGGAAGGAATACGAGGGGCAACCATAAATATATTCGTTAATAATTAAGCAGTTATGGTGGTTATTTTTAAACATGTTTACAATCTAAAACAAGTGGAACACAATAACCGCGTTACTTTGCGGTGGTGCCTAAGTCACCAAAGGATCGAAGAAAGTTGAAAATTCAGGTAACTTAGCCAAAGAAGCAGTGAACAGGCTTTTATTGGTTTTAACTGTTTTTTTTTTTGATTTCCAAGGAGCTACATATGACAAGCAATCAAGGAATTACACAGGAAGGTTTCCACTATGGGATTCCAGCAAAGTGAATAATCTCCCAGCATTGACGTGTGCCGAATATTTCTTTAAAATACGTAAATTCTTGTCGTTACAAAAAAATTAAGAATTTATCTGAGGCTATTAATATTGATCCTTGAATGGACGCCTTTCCAGCCTTATTGTAACATTGGTAGTTTCTCAAAAGGTGGGACGAGTATGCGCAACGCTTAAGTTATTTCGGAAACTCCTTCTATAAATCGTCAAAACGTAGAACTGGTATGCTAAACATTTTTAATATATTCATATCTATTCATATTGACACATTTTTTTATGTACTTGTTTTCCTAAGACCGAATTTATTCTTTCACGAGTAGTATCCTTATGTAGCAACCTTGGAGCTTTAGTTTAGAAAAACTCCGAATTTAAACCTAAACACTACAGGTCCGAGATAAAAATAAATGATGTATATTAATTTTTTTTTTGTTTGTCATAACATTTATATTGCAAGAAGTTAGATCTTGGAGTCGTTTACATAAGCGACCACATATGAGAGATATTAAACAAAAGACATTTATTTTGACGCTTGGTGTGTTTTCCGCATTATAGAACACGTTCTAGCATAGACGCATGTAAAAACTCTATTAATAAATCTGTACGTAATATATTACGAAACCGGAAGATCTCCTTTACCTTCATTGTGTGCATTTTAATTAAGGATTCATAATAGAAATACTTAGTAAGAGATTATGAGATTTTCTCAAAACGATAATTTAGAGGTTACGTAAAACGTAAACACATCATCCAGAATAGAAATAACAATAACGTGTTTTTTAGGTGAGTAATTATGCACAACGAAATTTTTGTTATTGTTTGTAATACAATGTATTGGATTGGTTGTATAATAGGAACATAACTAAAAAATTTCTTAATTTAAACGAAAATAAGTTTTAATAATAGAAGATAATCGCAAGGTCGCAATTTGTTCCAATTAAAAGCATATATACGATGATTGTCTAAGACTTCTATGAACTTCTATTTTAAAAGAGTTCAATATTTTCCTTCCTTTCTCATAGCTTTGAAGGTGATAAATTTTAAATTTTCTATATCAAAATTAAAAATCGATATTATATCGAGAAGTCACTCCAGAAATTAAGAATTTAATTCGATCTTATGGCTCCTTAGAAAGAGAGTCTCTTCTAGACATCATAAATAGGGTGAAGCCATTTTATGCCACGATTATTTTCAATACTCAGCGGCGTAGAACGGGTCAGAGCTTTTGTACATCAATACATATGTATAAACATCAGTTATCGAAACGCAGTAAGCATCTGTGTGGTGTCGGATACGTAGAATTAATTTTAGAAGTGTTTATCAGTAGTCGGATATTATTGTTTTCTAACATTTTTTTTTTTTTTTGGTTTGCAAAAATTCCGAAGTTCTTCATTTAATTTAGTTTATATTTTATAAATTTTTCTGTAGGTTGTAGGTATTTTGGGCTTTTCTGTTTAGTTCAGTGGGGTTAAGTATTATTTTCTTCTTATTATTTTTTATCTCAATAGTTTCCTTTACGTTAGAAGGTTTTTGAATTCTTTACTTTAGTTCGTTTGTAGTTGTTGATAAACTTGTATATTTCAAAATGGCTTCTGATTCTACACTCCAAAATTGTTCAAAGGTAAACGCATGGATTGCGGAGTATGGAGAATGTTTTACCATCGGAAATGCTGCTGAGGTATATCGTGAACCTTGTAGTATAAATCTGTCGTGTAACTGAACTAACTATGATTTCTCAGTTACTTCAGCATGTCAGAGCAAAAATGCATATACAAGCATCGAATTTGGAAGAACCGGACAGCTTTAATTTGGATTTGTGTGTGACATTTCTGGCTGTTGACATTCCTCTATTAAAACTTCGGAACCCCCAGTTTGAAAGCCTTCTTTGAAAAGTATACTCATAAAAAAATTCCCAGCGTACCAACATTACGAAGAACTTGCATATTAAAATGTTACAATCATGTTATGAACACCATAAAATCCACAATCATTATTTGTGGGTATCAGCAGATGAAACCGTCGACAGGTTAGGTCGATGCGTAGTGAACATTATAGTTGCTATTTTACATCCTAGTTTGCTCTATCAACCGTAGTTTATTGCGACTAAATTTCGTAATAAGGTGAACGCTGAAATTATGGTGTAAATAATTAACGAAAGTCTGGATATGTTATTCGATAATCCATTGCAGAAAAATAGAAGCATTATTTTATTTATCAACGATGCAGCAGCATATGTATATGCTTAAAACCGGAAAGACACTAAAGAAGCAATACCCATCTATGTTACATATAACATGTATAGCACATGCCTTGCACCGTACTGCTGAGCATGTCAGAGATGAATTTTCCGATGCGGATAGGTTAATTACTTTAGTAAAAAAAATTTTTTTTTGAAAGCTCCTAACAGAGTTACATTGTACAAAGAAAAATTTTCAGATTTGTCATTACCTCCAGCTCCTATCATCACCAGATGGGGCACGTGGATAGAAGTATGTGAATTTTATTCCTTGCACTTTGATAAATGAACGTATATCATTTTGTCGTTGTTAGAAGATTCATGTAGCATAACAAAATGCAAACAATTAATAGAGAAACCATTGTTAATAAGTCAGATAAATTGCATTGCGAGTAATTTTGCAATTTTACCAAGAACCATTAAATATTTTCAAAGACAAAATATATCTTTAACAGAAGGATTAAGCACATTAGAGTGTGTCATTCATGTTTTAAAAAATGTTCCTGGCGATTTTGGTTTTTTTTTGGCTTGACAATCGAATTAACTTGGTGTTTGAGAGAAACCCGGACTTGAATGTGTTAAAACAAATTTTCAAGGGAAAACTTGCGAACGATGATATCAAAGGAAAATATATAAATGTAATGGAAAACTTTGCTCAAGCTCCACTAAGCAGTTGTGATGTAGAATGGTCTTTTTCTGTCTTTGAAAATATCCTACAACCTAATAGATGCCGTTTTACCACAGATAATTTAAAAAAGACTTTAGTCGTCAATGTTGGTCATACATTTCATAGGTCACAAGATTAACAACGAACACATACATACGTTGGATAAATTTACCTACAAATAGAACACATCAGAAAATGCCTAGAAACAATAACCAAAAAATAATGCTAAGATAGCTTAGCTTTGGGGAACAATACCCGGTTTATGTCGCTGCTTCCTGAACGGCGTTTCTTTGGCTCTAGAGGGCGCCAAGAAATGTCGAGTTTGTCGTTTTGAAAGTTGTGGTATTAACTGTGAGGCAACAGCGATATAAGGTAGAGATAAAAAATTACTCTCGAAACCACGCTGATGAGGCCGGGTAGGCAGAAACATGTCCGTGTGTTAGTGTAATTTCTTTCTCTCCTTTTATTGCGTTTGCCGTGAATTATTCCGTCAATACCATGAGGAAGCTAAGCTATCTTAGCATTATTTTTTGGTTTTACCTACAAATGTATATTCTGAATAATATTGTAAGTATTGTAGTTACGCCAATGGAGGTTTTCTAAACGCCATCAATACATGACGAATTTCGAGCTTTGCCCGCCGTCGAATACAGTAAGATGTATTGACGCACAAGGATTTTTTGAGTTTATAGTAATTTACTGTAGATACTATGTAGCGGCTTTATAAATACATTAGAAAACATATATAACATATCAATATTGTATTTATATTTTGTTTGCCGCTCTCCCATAAGAAAATATGTTTTGGTTTGCCCTGATCATCGCAAAACTCGCCACATTTCACCAGTGGGATACACGACGACATTGCAATGTGCGTATATGGCTTGGCATCGAAAATCTAATGCATATTTCCAACTTTTTACATTGCGTTGGTATATGTAACTTCTCGCCGCTCTAGTCCTAGATAAGTTAAATAAGTAATTAAGTGCCTTATATACGCTTTACGAGTCCGTTAATTGCTTGCGTGAAAGTGAAATATAATGGAATTTGGGCCGATTATTAATTTAACGATTGTCAAGGCAACCGACATTTTTAGATGCTTATACAACGTTACATAATGAATTCGAACACGTTTGATAAAAAATACTATTTTGTCTGCGATATTTGCGTAGTTCTTATGAAGTTTTCTATCCTCTACGAAGGTGTTAATAGACGACGCGTTCTTGCATAGTAAATATATCTTTGGTTTACTCGATGAATTATCAAAACCGTGTAACTTGTTGTATTTTGCGGCTGAATTATATTTAAAATTTACATAAATTTACGAAATACAGCAGCCAACAATTCCTGTGCACTGAGATTCACGTTTGTATATCGACATATGAGTAACATTGCAAAGTGAATGCAGTTGCAAAAATTCAACATTATTATTATTAAGCTTTATGATTATCGGTTCACGACGCGACGGTTTATTGGTTACGTGAATAATTCGTACGTACTTAATGTTAGTTTTGTAAATTTAATGGATACATTAAGTGTAACCTCTCTTAACACGAGTTTATTGAATCCTTTTTATTAAAGCAATGTAAATACTTCTTGCATCAATGAAGAAGTTAGTAGAAATAACAACGATTCCGATGTCTAAATTTCAAGACCACCATTTACTAAACAACTTCAGGAGTGTATTCTATACGTAAAAATAATTTTAGAAGACTCAAATTTTGTTATTCAAAATTCATCGCGTTTGTTCAAAAATACCGCCATTGACTCCTAGTTTCAAAGTACATGGAAGTGCTGGAAGATAATTCGTATACGAGAACAGGAGGGCAGGAAAAATTAGACAGCTGGAACATTTCAAAATGCTGGAAAACAGTGTGGTAAAAAAAAATCTATATGGAGAAGAAGGAGGGAAGAAAAGAAAAGGAAGCCCAGATGACGGTATCAACAAGTAAAAGAGGACATAGAGGAAATGGGAATTTAAGATTGGAGAGAGCAACCAAAGAGGTTTTTAAAGCAAGTAACAAGATCACCACGACCGATACAATGTCTTGGAAACCTTGTATTCAAATGTTGCCTGATCTGACGAGCAAAATGTGTAGGAGCTCCGCTTTGCCGATAATACGTACATTGAAGTATTGGTCTCCCATGAGAGGATGCTTCAAAATGAAAGGATCAATTAAATAACTATCAACTAAAGCACATCACTGTGTTGAAAATGCATTCAGGCTGTTCTGCAGGGATGCTCCTCCAATCATACTAGTATATGGGAATAATTTTTTACGCTGTTGTGGGTGAATGGTAAAAAGTATGAGGATTATTATTTATCCATCGGCTAGCATAATCTTCGGGTTGTAAGTGATGGCTACACTGTAGATTATATAGATATAAACCTTGTTTGTCGAATGTGTCGATTACTCTTATTTGAGGAACACCCATTTGAGACTTCAGCACTGATTTTTTATGAGGTGACCATTGGAGTAATTTCTACTAGATTTAGAATGTTTTCTGTTCCATCATGTTGCACGTTCAGATGTTAGATTAGCACCGGAAGAAATTCTGGTCTCGCATAGTTTGTTGACGTCTCTGAGAGATACATTTTTATCTAGAATTTTCTGTTGTTGACGGTTTCTTTCAACAGCATTCCTATTTTCAAGCGTCGAATAAATGTGCGTGTGAATTAAATTTTGTGAAGGCTTTCGTGTCATGTTTTACGTGCATAAGTTAGGATGGTTTCTTATAAAAAAAAAAGTGATATATATGGTTTGTCAATTCATATATTATTCTGTACCACTGTAGAAAGTAAATTTCATTAGCTGTTATGCGACAAAAATTTATATCTATGATATGGAGCTTCCTGTTTGCTAATTTGGTATCAATTTCTTAATAATTCTATATTAAGCGCGTTTACCAACTCCATGAATTGTTGCTGCATGCGCCTGCATATCTAATCTACTTGTTATTCGTTCAATTAGATAGCTTTTGTAGCATTGCCAACGTAGCTTCGTCCGCAACGCGTAATTAGGATAAAATTTGCGTATTGGAAATAACCCATTCGTAGATGAAAATATAGCAATGTAATCATTCTTTTTTTTCAATTCTGTGCGAATGCAAAGCTTTTTATGTAACGTTTCAATTTTGTCTGCTTAGTTAATTAAAAATTCATGTCAATCGCCTGGCTTTTATTAATATAACAAACATATTAAAGTTTCAGTTAAAGTTATCAAACGGACTCCATTAAAAAGGTGTTTCAGGTTAACGACGAAGGCTTAATGCAAGTTTTGCTGCTTCGCTGATTGTGTATGTTGAATGTTCTTGTAACAAAATAAATAAATCCTTAAATCATTATACAACGCAATAAAATATTTGTTATACGTTGTGAATAAGTTGCCATTTATTATATGGACACCTTGGAACAAACATCAGTCGTTATTCAAGTTCATTTGAATAAGCGGCAGTTAAATTGCTGAAATACAGTGCGGTACAGTTATATATGAAGCGATAAAGTCAATGTTATGGTCGTACACACATATTCGACTCGATTTACATGCGTTTATTAAGCGAGATTGGCAATAAAATTACTAAAATAACGTACTACTAAAGTAATGGTAATGTTATAATGTCAATGTTGAGGTTACCTTTCGCGTAGCACATTGCAGATACAGCGATTCTGTTAATGGCGATAAAGTAGCGTAATTTATATGAGGAGATTCAATTCTCTTCAAAAATAATAAATCAATTCGCTTGTTGCTGTTATTACTCTACTTTCAAATTTAGAATGAATTCATTCATATTTTCTGCTTAGCAATCTAATAGGTCTAAAGATGGCATTGTTTTTAATAGAAACGTAGTGAAAAGTTGATAATTTCTTTGGCTAATTAAGCTGTTAGTAGATCCTTGTAGCCTTGTGTGGGGCGTTGCAGGGAGACCGAAACCTTTTATTTGACCATTGGTAAATCTCCAACTTTTCCGCAATTTTTATAAATATGCAAGAATACATCTTTTAATGCCAGAGAAAAATACGCTACACAAAGAACATTGTTGAAACAGATGTGCGGAATAGAGCTGCAGAATGTGGTCAAATGCGTCCGCTTTATTTCTCGAAGTTACGCGGCACAAAACAATTTACTTTAGAACAATATCGTAAGTTATCAACTTCAACTCGGACGCCAACTGTTTCTTCACCTCTTTGAGAGTTAATTTCACCGCTCGTAATATATTAATTAAGAAGAGTTTCTCTCGCAAAACGACTGCTTAACATTATTAAATGCATAAAAGTCGCTATTATACATATCCAAGCGGAATCTACGCTCGAATCGATAGTAAGAAGTAATTTCAGATTGTACGAATTAAAACGATCGCTCATATAGTGACATCGAAAGTCGATTTGTATTTGTTTGTAGGTTAATGTATTCAATGTTTAGAAATTTCCAATATCGGCTGGAGGGATACTTTTGATTTTCGATAGAGATAATTTCTCATTTTGATTAAGGGAGCTGGAAAATTTAAAGAACATGTTTATTTATATAGTTTATTATGTTCGTATGCAGAGATTAATTAAACGGAAGTTTTCTTGGATATTCATCACTAAAGGAGGATTTAAAAGTATTAAAATAAATTGCTGAAACAGCATATTCTAGAACTACCGACTGAAGAATATGCCCTTGGCCGATTAACCTTGCATATCTGAACATGGTCTACATCCCCCGTCATGTTTCATCTAATGCTGAATTTGTCTCCTGTTAGTTTTAAGTTTTAAATGACATTCGTTTCTTTTTTGCAAAATGTATAATAATGCTGTTTCCATCCTTATAATTCACCCTGTAAATTGTTGTACCTCATTAATAAATGCGGCTGTCTTTAAAAAAATTGGATATTACATCTATTAGTTTAATTTAAAACAAAAAGGAGAAATTACTAATTTATGCGTATATGTAACAACGTGCAACGACTTCCTCTTCCTATACGGCTGCACTTTCGATTAGGGAGGTAAGTGTTTAGACAAATTAACAATTGCAGATACACTAAACAGCAACAATTACATCGAATGAAAGTGAAAATAGAAAAGTTTTGTTTTTAATTTTTGCCTTAATTTAGTTATACCAGTGTGTATTTCTTCCTGCAATTACATATATCGATGTCAAGAGAATGGTTCTGTTTATATCAAAGAATTGCAAGTTTTATAAACCACCTTCTGAGAGAAAAATAGTCCTTCAACTGCAGATAATGCTCTATTCATTATGCATTCTGTTCTGGTGCGTATTAAAAAATGGTGACAATTCTAATTGCTCCTTTCTAATCCAAACGGGTTATAAAAGGTGTTGTTTTAATCAGAAAGAAAAACGACGTGGAAAGGTTTACGTTATATAACGACATGTTGGAAAGTAACTTACACCCCATTTCCAATTACTCTTATTTACCATACAGACAAAGAACATTAATATTCAATAAAAAGCCTATAAAGCAGGTGAACTCAATAGACACATAAATAGATAAATACCAAACCATGAAGTGGTATTTCAAGGATTCCTGGTATATGTTTATATTGTCCTTTTAGTTGTTGTTGATTCGCTTTGGTAAATGTACCGAGAATGTATTACGCTCTCTCTTGCGAGAGCAAACGATATTGCCTCACCTTACATTTGCAAATGTTAATGGCATAAGCACCTTCTCCAATACAGGTATGGAAAAAGTAAAATATACGTACATATGTGTAGTTTCTTCACGATTTCATTCTAAGATATTCGTTCCTTCTCATAGATACGGATAGAAGAGTTATATCGAGATGTACTTATAAGACTGGATCGTTATAGGGCGCAAAAAGCGATAAATCCATAGATGGAAAAGGATCACGTGAATAAAAATTTTGCTTGGGCTACGTGTAAATGATAAAGTTGCATACACTTGCCTCTTCGATTTCTTGAATTCATTGTTTGAAAAAGCAAATTTTTGCGACCTGTATAATAATGGTAATAGTGATTGTCATTACTAGATGGGAGAAAACGCAACGCCTTAACAAGTGCACGGGTATGTGTTATATGCATGTATGTATATTCACATGTTGATCTGCACGTGAGACATGTTAACGATTTGCAAGTAAAATGAGTTGTAATATTTCAGATCGACTTGTTTATACCTACGCAACGGCAGGAAA
Organism: Oryctes borbonicus; assembly: GCA_902654985.2. Lineage (NCBI taxonomy): Eukaryota > Metazoa > Arthropoda > Insecta > Coleoptera > Scarabaeidae > Oryctes > Oryctes borbonicus. Next base: position 5,479,598 of record LR736877.1, on the reverse strand, counting down.
TATTTGAACGCATTAACTGATTTCTACGATTACTTGCACGACCCATGACACTGAATATACAGAGAACTAATTATGTAAAATGTAGAGAACTTAATCTCGAAAGCGTTATTTTATTAATTTTTAAAGTTCTAACATCTTTGAGCGGAGGTACTACGGCGTTTTAACAGCAATAAAAGACCGCTCACCAGTGTGATATACATTTTAGGAGGAGATTGAAATTACGACGAGTTACGGTTATAAGTGATAAAATTACGCCTTCACTCTTGTAAGACTCGATGTTAAACGTTTCCCTTTTATCTTGACTTCAATTTTAAATGTAAACAAGTGCTTCTATTGATGTTGGTCCTTTGATACAATATAATAACAAATAATATACAAATAAAAACAAAATCATGCTAATATAACGCACTAGCCTACAGATATGTTCTGCCTACCAGGCGTCATCAACGTTGCTCACGCTATTTGACTCATAATTCATATTACTTCCCTACGAAACGACGAGCCAGACATTTTTTGGCGCCTTCTACTACCAAGAAATACATGCTTGCCGTTTAGAAAGCAGCGACAAAAGCTGTCTGTTCCCCAAGCCATCTCACGAGCAGTCCTTGAGCTTCTTAACACGAAATTGCGTGCACTTTGGGCACTGTGTGCACTTGTGTGCACTTGCGTGCACTTTGGGCACTTTTGTACAGGTAAATTACTCCTACAGGCTTAGTATGACGTATGTCTAAAAATAATACCCAAAAATAATGCTAATACAGCTTCCTCATGGGACTGATGGAATTACTCACGACAAAAGCAATATGAGAATGCACTAAGCCATGGATATGCTTCTGCTTACTCGGCGGTATCAGCATGGCTTCGAGAGCATTTTTCTCTACCTTGCACCACTATTTGTCTCGCTCATATCGCTTTCCTTCGAGGTGACCAGCCAGATATTTCTTGGAGCCGTATTTTTAATATACTTAACTTAACATACATTCCCAAACATTAATTTAATTAATACCTTTTCTAAATAAATAAAATAAAATTTTTCTAAACAGCCATTAAAGAATGCAAAACGTCGAATAAATTATATGTACGTAACTATCACAAAAGAGCAAACTATCGCTTAAGTCACCCATCGGTATCATCTACCTTGCGGGTCGCGAGTTACTGTATTACGCCACTTTGTATCTCGTAAAAATATCATGCATACATGTTAAATGCTTGCGTTTCTATCTTTTAGCGGACAATAAAACGCGGTCTTCTAACAGTTGTCGATCTTGCTTTGAATGCGTAACAGTTAGGTCGCCAGCGACCTTGAAAGATACGCGCAAATGGTGTGCGAAAAATCGCGAACTAGGTTGGAGTTGATAGCTTGATTAATTTGCAGCAAACAATCTGGGATAAGATCCTCGAAGCGTTCGACATCGTTAAAATAATAAACAAAATGCTAAAACCGTCTGAACTAGATTCTGTGAAACACTTCATACGTAGGATGCGAAATGGAATAACCAGATAAATTGCAAAGAAATGCATTGCAAGTTCTTAGAGCGAGCTTATAGTTACTTATTTCCAAAATACCGGAGAAAATAAACGTACCTCTTCGGAGAAGTTACTCTCAGAACTTGTCTTTTCCAAATCTCTAGATAAACCAGTAGCTGATAGCACCATTACTAATTGAGCAACCGCCAAACTTATCAAGCTTAATGCAAGGAAAACTGTGTAGGCGATATGGTGTGCCGTCTTCTTCAAAGGACAACAATCCTTTGCGGCCGTCAAAACTCCCGTTGTTCCTGTTGCTACGGCCAAGCAACCACCCCATAAGCCTCCGCCTATCTGTAACAGAAAGAGAGAGTTTGAGATGACTTGTCACAAGTTTAAACCGCGATTCTTTTATGCGAACTTTGTATTTAAGTATTCAGCAATAGTCCCTGATCATTCACTTTTTATATTTATACGTCCCTAATATTATTGGCGTCGCATACTTCCGCAATATTTATTTTGTATGTGTACTTTTGACATGTACGAAGAAGCTTTCCCCCAAAAAAAAAATCAGGAACTAGTTTATTGTTGTAAATAGTAGCATGACGCCATTGTTCTGGAAAGTAAATAGACCAACAAAATACATTGAAGGAAAATGAATTTCTTTTTTATTGTAACACTGACTGAGGTAGCAATTTATGACAAGCAAAGTAACTTATGCGTGGAGTGAAAGCGATCTAAGTAAATATTAAAAACAGGTAGCCGGACAATAAATAACTTGGTACGCTTAAAGAAAAGGAATCGAAAATTCCTTTTCCTATCGTATTATTATGTAAGCATGATAATAACGCACTGCATACATTCTTTTCATATTTACGCTAGCGTATCATGTGGTCATTTGGCAAACCGGTGATGTTTTCTGTTTTGGAATTTAGACATGGCCTGTATTGTTTAATGGGGACGCGTAAAATACTAGCAATAAAAAGAATACGGTACATAGAGTAATTATACCAATAAAAATGAAAGGAACATTATCTTGAAGGTTACGGGAGGGTCCCCATTAGACAACTAGAGCGATTAACATTGTAAACAAAAGGAGAGATAAACATGATTGGAATTCCATTGGCTTGTCATCATTGCGTACTCAGTTATAACTTATAACCCAAGAAATATGTACACGAGGTAACTGTTAAAGTTGATCTCAATGAATGCGAGGGAACTAACGTTAAACTTTGCTAATTTGGAATTGAAGCAAAAGGAGAATTACCTTGTTATTGTACTGGAAAAATATGTAGTTACCACGGTTTGCTACATAATAGGAAAACGATATTGCGGCTTCGTTTGATTGTCTTAGCAATTGTACGTCAATTCCAAACTCAAGGAAAAATTTTTCTTTGAAGGTGATGATCTTTTGTTTAAACATTTAATGTATGTTATTTCCTAATTATGTTCGTTTAGTTAGTTTATGTGGATGTTTTTGATAAATCATTTATTAGTGTGTACCGATTGTATATAACTATCCGTTTTTTAAATTAATTACCTCTAGAGTGTCTACTTCTATACAGAGTGTTTCAAATAAATTGCGAAAATCAACAAAAGGCTTGCTAAACAAGACCCAGCTTTGGCGAAACTGGATGTATACACTACGGTCCTAGTAAGAATACAATAAAAGAATACGGTGGATCCGCAAATATTGATGTCCAAGGAAAGAATTCTCGATGATCGGTAACATTTAAGCTGCAACATTTTCAAAACCGGCGAAAGAAGCATCTTCCGAGAAATTACCACGCGATGAAGTATAGACTCAGGTTTAAACATTTCAAAAAAAATACATTTATGAATTTGGTTTGGGGTTATATATTTTGCCCCCTTAACTTGATTTACATTTTGTATTGTCCAAGGAAAAGTCGTAACTGATGTTCAGAGGGAAAAATTTTATTTATTATCATAGACGGAGAATGACTGAAGTAAAGTAATATTTAACGACAAATCGAAATTTGTATTAGTGACAATAGAAAACAAATAATACGTGATAAAACAGAAGCATTCCATTAAGATAATAAAGGTATGGCCTAGTATTGCATGTCAGTAATTTGGTCTGTTGTCTATTTTTTCTTTACAATTATTATTTTAAACTAAGAATTACCTGCGAAAGGTTAGATCCCTGTATTATGGCTAGCGCTCCAAATACGGACATCAATAATCCGAAGAGTATCTGAAGAACGCCGAGGTACAGCGTCAAATTTAGGCATCTCAATCTGAACCGTTTTTCACATCGCGGTTCTATCCTTTGGCGCGCTTTCGGCGTGAGTCTTTCAGAGAGATTTGGAGAATTCTGCGGCGATTTACAAATCAACTGATCTGTAGATAATTTCGTCGATATGGTTAGGTTATTGTCGCATTTCTTCTCGTCGGCTTCTTCGATTTTCTTCTCCGCGAGTTCATCTTCGATTTTAGGCTTTGAAACTTCTTCGCTAACTGACGCGGTGTTCTCCGCGATTTCTTTATTTTCTTCCGCCATTTTGCGCAAAACCGACAAGTAACGTCTCGATTTCAATCGGTTACCATAACAGATTTTGAATTTTATTTCGGGGCGGTATTCGCAAACGCTTTTTACGCGCGTTTAACAGCAACACGCTTTTCAGCGTACGATGAATCGGTTCGCGACGTACTGACTCTAATGTTCGCCTCTGATTCTCGTGGCTTCGGTGAAAGCTAAGAGGCAATGAAGTCTATTGGGGACATCATAATGGTATTCAAAGTATTTTATATAAACCATTGCGGTGTCTTCTATATATCAATCAATGATTATATTAATTGGTTAGTTGGGTATAGCGTGCGATATGGTGCGGCTCCTTTATCACTATTTGTATGGTAATAAATGCTAGGACTAAGCAGATATTGTTAAGAATAAAAAATTTAATAAGGTTTAAGAAACGAGACGTACACTGTTGTTTAGGGAAACATGAGGGTAACGCCTTATCTGTAAGTTAGGATTTAGCTGTTGTATTTGCGTTTGTTGGAATCGAAGTTGAGGTGCTAATATGGGTGAAAAAATTGATTTAAGATTTGAAAAAAGGTTTAACTGCTTACGAAGGCTAGATTGAACCATTAACGAACAGACAGCTGTTTTGGCTTTGATAAATCGATGTGAATGCTGAAATCAAGAATATCTTGTAATCCAGAGCTAAATCTACCTCTTTTAGTGCCAATTTTCTTAATCCTTTCTTTTGTTGAACCTTCAAAACTCTTTTATACAGCGACCATGTTTTTACCTTCAAAATCAAGTAAGTGTTAAAACAAACGAAAACACAACTTCTTTGACTTCATCCTTATTCTGTGGCGGCATTGGCAGCCTGTCCAACGAATTTACTGCCCATATGTTTGTTATAAAATTTTACAACTTCTGGACGCTGTACTTCTTTCTGTTCTTTTGTTTTTCGATCAAATCTACAAACAACATATTCTAGTTGTTGTCCGCAGAAGGGCGACGTTAAATTGACGACATTGTCATCTTTCCAAGCTAATGTTGAAGTTTGGGTAGATTCAAGGTCGGAGGTTCTTCTTCAAAATTAATTTCTATTTTTTCTAATGGTTGAATCTTGGAACCTTCCGTATAAGTCGAAAGACTGACTATGTTTGTGCTGGCTTCCAAGTCAGGCTCATGTGTAGGCCTCAAAGATGGACCATTTTAGCTAGTTCGCTGGTTCAGCTTTACTACTGATGATGGCTTACATATTGAAACGTACGTCCAGTGCAAGTGAAGAATTGTGAGAAGCGTTTTAGTGCGGTGTTTCACGTATACTGAGAAAATATTATCGAATTGTTCTGGTTATTATAATTAAATTCGAACTTAGGTAGCGACACATATTAAGGGAGTAACAAATAATAATAATAACAAACAATACATATCCAAATTGAAACTACAACCACGAATAGCGAACGACAAATAAGGAGTATGAAGAAAGAAAGTGCAAACTATAAATTTCTTCCCATATACCATATGTACGTACGAAACGGAATGCGTTGGAGTTTGAATAGAAAATTTGTTTCCAAATACCACTTTTAATAATTAACAATACTCTTGAGTAATCACGGGTGACGTTTACAAAATAATAGTTTTCTCACGCAATATTTTCCTTTTTTTATGTTGCTAAAGCAAAATCTTACGTGCTAGTAAACACCGTGTGCTTAATGAGAATCTTAAATATATTTAAAAGTGCGAATTCTTCACGTTTTGTTATTTTTAACCGCTAATGGACTTGTTGAATTGATTCTTAACGTATTTGAATTTAGAACGGTGCTTTTTCAGTTATAACTTTATTATTATTATTATTGTTATTGAATCGGGCCATTGCACTAATGCCATTAATCACCGTGACCTGAATAGATCCATGGTAGCAGTGACGATTATTAAATTTGTTGGAGGCTTTTGATGAGCTTGAATTCAATGTCTTATGAATGGCCTATTAAAACGTTGACATTCATACATTTTATTTCAATTATTCTGTCGCCTTCAGATCTTCTTGGCAACCGACCACCAGATTTGATCTTCAGCTTTCCCTAGTTTGCGTAAGTGATATTTTAGAACTACGTGACCCATCAGTAAATCCAGTATTGTGGGATCCCCATTTTTGAAAGTCGGCAACGTCTTTGTAGTATTTGGCGAGATTGATATGGTTGCTTTTTCTGATTTTGTTCTTGTATGTTTTGCCAATACGAAATTTTTTGATCTTTCTTCAATTTCCTAATTTCCTCTTTTAGGCAGCTCTTCTTCTACACCACAATTAAAATTTGGACAAACGAAAAGGGACGAAACCCCTTGATGGCCTATGGTTCATGTATCAGATCTGATTCAAAGGGGTACACTTTAACGGCTTTTAGTACTGCCGGAAATGTGTATGGATGCATTTAGTATCCCTCTCTTGACGATCTTTTTCGGCAACAAGTTTAAAGTAAAATTTTCTGCTCATTTAAGTTTATTAATGGCTACGCCATTCCGACTTGAGCCGTCTGCGTACCATCCCAAAGTTCTTCGTTTAAGTTGAAGTCTGCCGGCCGTCCATTTAGTAGAGTTTTCAATCACCGCTGTATAAGGCTGATTAAAGTTTTACTGCATCGGGACCATGTCCAATGCAGTATATGTCAAGTGATTTATATTGGAATCTTTGAAGACTTTGTAACTCTGAGATTCCTCGGCTTTAGTCTCTTTTTTTTATTAGGGGCAAGGGAATTGTTATAATCTACTTCTGCGTGTAGATATGGAGTAGCGTAACTTCCAGCGTTGCAGCTCCTAAGATTACAGGGGCGATGTGTACTTAATCCATTTACATCATTCCTAATATTGAGAAATGCAAGCTTCTGTTTTCGTTGATGCTGTTCTTGCATAATCTTCTATTTTATTTATTTATTTTTTTTTGATGAAGCATACACTGATTTTATTTTATTTATAATATATATTTATATATAACCTCAAATAAATAAATATTTTCATATATTCAAAGTTATTTATTTTAGACGGCATTCAGTTTTAAAAAGTAGATGGTAAGAAATAGTACCAGGTAGACAGTGATGGTGCAATTTTAATTTTTTTGCTTGGATGTGGAATAAACGCGGGATAAATGCGGGTTAGTTGTTGCCTAAAAGTGGTTAGCGTGTTTACTAAACTCATACTTTTACGTTGTAGTCTTTTGTGCTTATAGGTGTATATGTATTATATATGCGTGTATGTTATTTAAATTTATATTTATTATAAAAGCAGTGGATGTACTATTACTAATAGACTGCATGGGGATTTGAAGAACTGATAGAAGTAAAGTTCACCACTTTCCGAGCGCTTCACGGAATTAGCGGAGACTAGACTCGTGCTTTCCCGAGAGTATGCCAGGATAAAATCAACATAACGAAGATGTACTTTGAAACATTACAAAATTACAAATAATCTGAAGTGTTCGTATGTAAGAATAAACTAAACTTGAATAACAACGTAGATTACAATAATTTATTCGGACGGAAGTTAGATTTATGAACACAGAAGAATAATGTAACGGAGCGAAGTAGTTCCTTTATAATTTGTTTCTCCGAAGCAGCTGCGTCCACAACATTCATGAACTGCAATATGGATAAGCATTTATGCAACCGTTCGTGCAAAATGTAACTTGCTGCGGTATTGGTTGTAGAGCAGAAATAGACGAGCAGTGTAGTTTTTATTTGGTAACCTGTATTTTTAACAACTGCGTATGCCAGTTGCTCGCGAAGTATAATTAAATGCTGCGCTCTGACACTACCACGCACAGCATTGCTTTTTATCTAAATGCGAGAAAGACACAAAAAAGTTTTTATTCGAACTGATTTGCTGTTTTTTATTAAAATGAGGAGAGTTGCTTGTTTATTGAACCTGGCAACCGTACTGTTAACATCGTTCCTTGTTCTTTCGGGTCATTTGTGGAATCCATTTTGCACTAACTTTTGTCATTCCAAGTTATTCGTGTAAAATTCTGAAACTTTTAATAAAACTGCTAATTGTCGCTTTTATAATCTTGCACCCTCCAATACCAAACATTTGGTTCTTTTCAATAGCATCGGAAGTGATCATGCCAAAAGGCCGACTTGGACGGGGATCATCATCCAGTGATTCTAGACCATGTTTAAGTAGTTTTGACCTTTTGCAAATAGTCGACTTTGAAGGTGTGTACAGCCAACATTTTTTCACGGATAATTTTTTGAGATTTTCCTTGTTTCGTTAAGAGCTAAAACTAATACTGTTGCATCTCGCTCTGTTTTGTAAATTGTCAAACATATTATCAAGCCATAATAATAACTTCAATAAAAGAACTCAGATGAAGCAGACTATGTACGACAAACATCGTTTATTAAGAATATTGGAAACTTACCTGAATATAAAAAAAATTGTCTCAAAAGTCGAAACGTAATACTAGACTTTCGCCTTTTAAATAATTCATTGAGGCAAGGGACAGCGCTATCTATGTGCGCGCTTTATAAAAGTATATAATTGTAAAATACATCCTTATAAATAATTAGAAGTCAAAGCTCAGTACTAGTAGATAAGACTTTTTTTTTGGGCGAATTAAAAAAAAATGAAATTATATCTTTTATGACTTCGGTCCAGACATTTAAGTTTGATGTATCGCCGGTTATAGGATATGGTGCACTTTCATTTGCAGACAGTACATTAAAACTATGATCAAGTTGCTAATAAAGTGCTTATTGTAAGGAAGGGGTATTGTAAAGCAATAACACAATATAGTTTTACGTAATTATATTTTTCCACGTTTTACATTTGATGTTATGGAGGGGAAGGTGGTGACATTTCATTGGCAGTTGGATGGTTGGCAAGTCGCTGATCTTCTCTATGTCCATTTTGGTAATTTTCTTGAAATGAGTAACAGAGATCGAATATTTCACATCTCCATACGGGACCCTTTCACATGTGTTTATTTTTCATTTTGATTGCTCTTATTTTTTACTTTTTTGTTGTTCTTTTATGTAGAAGTTTGTGCTAGGAACATCTATAAAAGAATATTAGGATTAGTTACCACAACACATTTTTCTAGAACTAAAGTAGTCGCATATGCAGAGCGTGCCACTTGAATTGATACAGTCAAATAATAAGAATAATAAGAAAATCTAGCGACGTCTGTTACTTTAAGCCACACAACCACAGTGATCTATGATTATACTCACTCTAAACACCGTAAGGGTTCACCGTTGAGAATGCACGTGATTCCGGCGAAAATGAATTGCCAGATATTGGCTATCCTCCAGATCGTGGATGGGAAATCGCAATTTTCATCTTTTAGAGATGTTTTTCTGTTACTCGTTCCTACGTGGACGCAGATGTTCGATCGCTTTAGGGTCGTAAGAGCCGCTGTTTGCCGGGGTACGGAATCCTAGCTATCATTGGTGCGAACACCACTGTTAGCCAAGATGCCATAAGGGCGCCCCCGGTGGCATCTATACTCCCGCCGTCCCAAGAACTCGACCAAAAGGTGAAACAGTATATGATACATGTTAGTGTTATATGGTCATTAAAGACGTTGTCGGCATTTCGTGTTCTTAGTGTCGATGAAGTCTTTAGGTACGCCTGAAAAAAGGATCCAGCTATGACTAAAATTTAAACTTGTCTTTGATTAAAGCTGTAAAAGTAAGTACTTTTAAAACTAAATAGATGGTTTATATTTAGATGTAGTCGGCTTAGAATACGTGGGCCGTAAGTATCTAATAAGAAGGTAATCATAGATCTGCCTTTAGTTAATATTCAAATAATAATTTGGCAGTTTACAGCTATTGCTCAGTTAAGTGAGACAATTAGAGCATTGTGCGATGCATGGTAAATTTTCAAAATGTCCAAAATTAAAGATCGCGCTCCGATTTCATTTCTTACCTTCGAAAAAAAGACACCGTCCGAAACCAAATTGCGAATAGACATGGTCTATACCATCGCATGCCACAGTTAAACGTTGGTCAAAATTGCTTCGTTGGAGCAGAGAATCTCTTCAATATGATCCACGCGAAGGAAGGCTCGTTACTGTGTAGTGACACTAGAAAACATCAAATTGGTCGACGAGTCGTATTGAGTGATTGATGGCTGAAGACTAAGGAGATAGGGAAGTAAACAGGGATTTCAAGAACTAGTGTCCTAAAGATCCTGCACAAGCAATCAGGTGTGACGAAGATTAACGCAAGATGGGTGTCAAAACTGTTCAGCATGGTTCAGAAGGAGCAACGTGTGAAATGTAGTTAAACATTTTTTGAGCTGTACAAAACCAATGGCGTGACCATTGAAACAATGGTCTCACACCACGATCCTGTGGCTAAAAGAGAAACGATGGAGTCGCATCGAAAAAGTGAATCCATGAACATGTTTATTGGCAATTTACGAAAAAATATGTGAAGCTATTATGTGTATGTATCAATTCAAGGACTTCGACGCTAAGATAAAGGAAGGAAGATTATTGCCAATATCAAAAATAAATAAAGATTATTTATTCATTCATCATATGGTCGACTAGAAGCGGGTTTGTTTTAAAAATATTGAACAAGGAGACATCGTGAATGTATTAAATATGTTAATGTTTGAAATTAAAGGAATACGCTTTAATTATATCGAGAGTTTTCTGCAATCTACACTTATATAATGAAATATATGACATGATTGTTGATAGCGCGATATGTATCAGTTTATGTAATTTTTGATTGTTGCAATCGGTGGTTGTATTTGTAGATCTGTTATGTGTTGTAATCTGTGAGTTACCCTTTTAAATGCAAAAATTAAAAGCGCCCTAACAGAACGCTCACCAAAAGAAGCGGCCATTCATTCTCAACTATCGGACTTTTCTTTCACGTTCACTAATTAATATAGTCAATGTCAAAAAGGATCATATAATGAATTATAAGAGCTTAAAAGTGATTAATTAATCAGATCCAACCGTTTTCATTATATTTACGTAATGTACGTGAGCTACAATCTGAGTTAAATAATATTACCTTGTGCAAGTTTCTGATCAAATAAAAAAATTTTAATCTGCAATTTCCGCTTAAATTTAGAAGTTAAAGTGCAAGCAATCGTAAATAGTGAGTAGGAATAGATTCGATACGCTACACGTAGAAATAAATAAAGCTAAGAATCGTATAAACAATGAACTCACCAGTTGGATATTTTTAAGGTTACTGAAGGAGCTTAGATATTCATAGCTCCCTGGCACCGAACGACTGCGATTGTGGAAGAGAGTTTCAGATTACTTATACTCTTTATCAACTGATACGTCATTAACAATTAAGTAAGACTTATAATGTTACATCTATTTGGGATTCCCAGGGTTTACGTAGTGATTCATTGAATTTAACATCGCGTCAAACAAAGAACGTCTGCACGTACATTCAACAACAGAATTAATAACACGCTAGCCCTCAATTCCGAATACATAGTTAATAATATAGAATTTACAGAATCATGTTGGCAGGCAAAGAAAAAGGGTTTTTCCGAAAACTCATAAAGTCTATTTAAGAATGTTAACGCAAAAAACATCCAAATAATGCAGATATATATTGAAATTTAATTTAAATGAAAGAATTTATATAGAATAAGACAAGTTCCCGCGACTTCTGTAGAGAGAGGTACTTGACGTGTACGGAAGCAAATCAAGCGACAAACTATCTTGCTAAGCGTACACGTGACTAACTCTCTTTTCAAAGAACCATTTTTGCCAAAATAACACTTGCCAAACCGCCACTTAACAACTTGAATTAATTTAATTAAATTAATATTAATTCAAGTAAATTAAATTAATATTAATTCAAGTAAATTAAATTAATATTAATTCAAGTAAATTAAATTAATTCAATTTAATTAATATTAATTCCTTGAAGATCGGAAAGTATTGCCGTGTCGTTAGTGGATAAATTTGTACCTTTTAAACCATTACAAGTTATATACAATCGCGGAAAATGAATATAACGCCAGAAAAACCTATCAGGATCGCAACATTACGTGAACATACATCTATGAGCCAAAGAGACTGCTAAGACGTGTGGTGTGAGTGTGGGAACCCTGAATAAAAAACCCTGAAAAAAGGAAACTGGGCCGATTGAGCTGGAGCGTATAAAAAAATGTGGAAAACGAAGAAAGACTACTCCCGGAGATGAAACTTTTTTATTATGGAAAATCCCAGAAAAACTAGTTTTGACCTCCAATAATAGTTTGAACACGCTGAAGTAATTGGCGATTCTACGGTAGACGAAAGGCTTACCGGAGGTGGAAGAAGAGCCATTCGCTCCCAGAAAAAAAAAACAGTTGTTGACAACTGCTGCGATGAAAAAAGGGCAAAAAAATACGCCAACTGGACTAACGGACAGTGGGGGAAAGTGTTACTTTTAAATGAAACACATTTCGTAGTACAGGGACAACGTTATCGGTACGTAAGAAAAGCGTCAATAAAACGCTGCAGCACACATCGATAAAACAACCCACACAAAAGTGTTTTGGGGCTGTTTCTCTTATGGAGGAGCTGGATCTCCTGTATCAATCGATGGAACAATGAATCTTCAAAAATACACCGTCGACAAGGACGGTATTATATAAATCAAGGGGGCCTTATTTTATATTACAACGGTTAAGATATATATCCCTTTGTATTCGATTTTGCGTATAATGACCGATAAATTATAATTTTAAATATTTCGTGTTCACAATTAATTCGCGCACTGCTGTATAAGTATATCATTTAATGGTTTTAACATTCTTATGTGAATTAACACTTTTATTTGGTTAAACAGTAGGTATACTGGGATTTCAATTTTTTTATAATTTGTTTAACTTGTGTGAATACTAAGATTAAAAACAATGCTTGCAATAAAATCAATATGCACCTTTCAATGAGATTTTTGTTGTTGAATTTATTGATGAAAGGCTTTAACTAGCCAGTATTTATTGATATCCTGCATAAAAATCATGTTTTCAATTGCGTGCTGCAACTGTATGGAATTGTATAATCTCCTAACATTTCCGTCAGTAATAGATACAGTTACGATTTCCACGACGTCATTCCGGATTTCTTCGAAAAAAATACTGATGACATTAGCTGCGAAACCGCATCAAATAGTGAAGAATTGCTCTTATCTGCCGATAAAATAATGAGTAAACATTCGGATTCAATTTAAATCCGTTATTCACCCTTGTTTGCCAAATTTGTGTCTTTCAAATCAAATTTCTGGTGAATTAGTATTGGCTAAGTTTTGATTTTCCTGAAGAACTTCTATAACTTTAACGTCACACATGCTTGGTCTTCTCAATTTGGCGAGGTCAATTCGCCGGTTTCCAAAAAAAAAAATAAAAAATTCATTTAAAGCAACGATTGCTACTTTTTTTGCGAACATATAATATATAAATATTATATAAAATAAATGGTCATGGGGAGAACAAAAAAAATTAAAACGTTATTAATTGATAGAAGCTCTACGTTATTTTATTCAGTACTTTGATTACATTCAGTCTTCAATCGTATTCTCTCTGTAAATCTATTGTTAATGATAATATGGGTTTTTTTTTTAATTCGATAAACTCTTAATTTTGATTTCCTTTAAGTGTATTGTCTTGCTACCTTATCACCTATTTTACAGATTCCTAGTATTAATTCCGAGACTATATATAAAATACAGATACTGTGTCTTATCGCATGCGCTTAATCTTTGATTTTATCATTTTTACAAAAACATGTTTATTTCGGTGTGGTATCGTATGATAATTACCGTAATATTTCTCGTTAAGAAACGAATATTAAATCCAATAGAACCAATACAATAAGTGTAATTAATTTACATCTGCTTTTATTGTATACATATGTACCTATTTTATACAAGAAAGTTATTCTCAAATGAAAACTACTTCCAGTGTAGTACTATACAACAGATAGCATTTACACACTGCATAAGAATATTATTATTTCCACTTTCGACTTCAGCTAAAAAGTATACGTAACAATGTCGATATATCTTTAGCCTTCTTTTCATTACTACTTCATAAAACGCATTACAACAAACAATTTTTTTCTCAAAACTTTCGCTCTATCTCTTACCACTAGCGAGTGTGTACGCATAGATGGAGCGAAAAATTTCTAAATTTCAAAAGTTAATTTCACCCACTCAGAGTGAATATTAACAGAAAAGTAATTTTTTTTTGAATATTGGGGTTCGGTCCTTTGTAAGATAATGAAACACGTTATCGACAAGTGCTGTTTTTAAGGGAACTATAACGTGACTTGCGTAGTTCTCAAAAACACTCTAATTTTAAACCCAGATAAAACGGACAAGTGGGTTGCTTTGCTTTTGCTATTACTTGAAAAAAAAAAAAAAAAAAACGGAAGGACTGCAGGCCTAACATTGGAATTTTATGGGATTAGTGTGGGAAAGTATAAACAATCATTACGACTACTGCCATTCCGTGCTATCAAAGGAACTCGAACATTGGTTGAATCACTTTCACATCCCTATTAACACAATGTACCAACGTTTCATTTCCTCACGGACATTTTATCATAACGAAATCTTGTTCTTTCACATCTTCACAATTTTCGCGAACAACGTTTTCAGAGTGAGAGCAAACTACAAGGAGTTGACTGATTCTTCCTACACGACGCTTTCAGTTTCACTTGCAAGATGATGATGGCAAGAATGTTCCTATTTGGTATAGGACTAGCTCTTTCCTTTTCCAGAGAGCTTTTGCCGCAATGCATGTTGTTGCAGCTCTTTATTTTTTTGTTGGCATTTTCATCAATCGGAACGTAACAATCGGACATAATAGAAGGCAAGTAATATTGGTTGGGAATGTCTTTGTTAAAGGGTATAATTCCTTTTAACGGGGAAACATTGGGCCAAAGTAGTCCCAAAATCTATTCATTGTAATCTCATATATCAAAGTAAATTAAGACATATCTGTTTATTCCTGAAGTAAAAGCCTTAACTTTCGTATAGCACTGTTTCACTCTTAACATCGGAGTGTTGCATTATTGAAAATATTTTAGTTTAATTTAATTTTTATTTAATTTAATAAGATTAATTAATTAATAATAATATTAATTTAATTAAAGCACATGTTGGCTTTAGTTTACTGTCAAGTTTTTAGAATTTCACAATCTATACTCTTTCATATATAGATCGGTGAGAGAGTCTGTATATCCGAAAACTAAAATTTGCGAAATATTCAGGACCGAGGGAAGAAGGGTTGATCTGCAATACAAAACGTAAACATGTGTTCGTTTTGCTTCAATAAACCCATCAACACGAAGTGCCAAAGAGGACCTTCTCCTCGTTTTGTAACCGTCTCATTCTCGTGGTGATGTTACGTTCTCAATTAATTTGAGGTTTTCTAATTTAATATTATGCCCGGTTTCGTTTATGTGTTGTGCCATACTTTAACGATTCGATCTTTCCATAACGGAAAATCGCCAAGTGTTCTTTGGACAAAGTGCTCATTGCTCGCCTCATTTGTCCAATATAGGCTTTATCATGATCTTATGTTTCAGATTGCCAGATTTTTGAGTGTAGTCCTTATCTCGGATTTCTGCTAGAACTAAAGTTATGGAATTTCTTTTATAATGCCTATATCCGATTTTCTGCTATCGACATCCGTATTGTTTATAACTGTATAACTGGTGGCTCACTTCTTTTTCTATTGCAAATTTAATTGTCTTGAATTCGAGTTAAGTTTCTTAAAAGCTTTGGTTAGTATTAAAAATAGCGAAGATGTCGTCTACCTATCTATCTTCTCGGAAAACATTTTGCATGTCTACATCATATTTGTCTATGGACAAGTGAGTTATATAAGAAGACAGCGGATTGCCCATCGCCGTACCTTGTAATTGTTTGTAATAATTTTTTATTAATTTTAATAATTAATTTTTTGTATTCAGAAATGTTGTCATAATCAACATCTCTCTTTCCTCTAATCATGACCATTCTGTCAAACAATATTTATTTTTGCTTTGAATAGTTTTGAAATTGTTTATCTTTAAGACTTTTACATCGCTTAAGTTTTTTTTTCTAATCTGTGGAAGAATGAAAATACAACTGTTACAATGCTTTTTCGTTCTAGGCAGAATATTTTTTTGCCAAACAAAAAATTCTTCTGCGCGCACAATGTCACTTGGTTTCTACATACCTTGATTCTGTGCAGTGATCAATCGTTTATTAGTCGACACATTTGCGCATCTCGCTTTTAAGAATGGTAGATCGATTAGAAAAAAAGGCATAATGGGCAATCTGCTCAATTATGGATTAGTTAAACGTAAATTGGGTTATAGAAAGAAACCCACATCTGACTGCCTTTGACTCAGTACTATTCTATTGCTATATCTGCAATACTCTAAACTGGTTCTGGGTACCTACTATTTAGCCGAGGTATCGGCTAATATAGAAATATACTTACAGAATGCGATAGTGCGTAGACGTACACCACTGCAAAGTCTCATACGTAGAAGTAGTCTTTATTTATGCAACTTATAATTTCAAATCTTTTTAGAACATGTTACTTTTTATAATACCTAGCGGAAATACATTTTTTCCACAACGATGTTTAGTTAGAAAATGCCGGTTTAGGTATTTAGTAGTAGTAAAACATGCAGGTAAATGTTTTATTTTGTATTTATTTATTTATTTTATTTATTTCGTCTTTTGTTAAAAAAAATATAAAAAATAGATGTTCTCCTCAGTATAAACTCGGCTGACTTCTTGATTTATACTGGAAAGTTGAAAAGCATGTTACTTAATTATTTATTTGCAGTTTGTAGTACCAAGCCTTAACATTTCTCTCCGTTTTAAAATCAAGAAGAAAACGAAGTCTATAACGAGGAGATAGTGCCGTATATAATATCCCTTGATAGTATCGATGGTATTGATCAATTACTATGTTAGGCAATCTTGGATAGCCCGTCATAGGTAATTCCCTTGAACTGAGTAATTTTAGTGATTCCTTGCGCATGCCTGTGCTTTGCTTTCGTTCGCTAGTCCGTAAACTTGCTGCTTTGGTGGATGAGCGAACATCCACTCCGATGATATACCTGAAATAAAAGTTTATTGTGGATTAGTTCTTGTTCAGATAGGTTGACAACCAAATCGGATTTAATTGTTACATGCGTATCTAACAGTGAAGAATATATAGATACAGTTTTTGCAAGGTAAAGGGCGGGGAAGCATCTACTCTCTTATGTTCTCCCACTGCACCTCCAATCGAGATGTAGCATTCACTGTAGAGAAACCTCGCTCCTACAACATTCTTTCCTCTGTTAGATACATGGATATTAAATTGGTTTTGGTTGCCAACGTATATATACCTTCTAGATTTATTACTTCCTAGGCATTATTTACTGTCCTCCCTTTATTGAGATGTAATTAAGGGACCATTCTTTAATTGTATCTCAGATTGCTTGCTCAGATTGTAATTAAGAAAAGGGAGAAAAAAAGGTTTTTTTTTTTTTGAAAAAGGAATAAACGAATTCCGAAACGTAAAAGGATCTTTATCTAAACAACTCAACCGGCAAAACCCACAAAAAAAGAATTTTAAACATTTGAACGTAAACCGGTTAAAAAGAAAAAAATAAGGTAGTTTATTTTGTAATTTGTTATTATACTTTATAACCCATTTGTAGCTTCAAAAGTAAACATGACGAAACCTATCCACCCTTAAATAGGTTAAAATTCCATACGTCCCATAACTATAAGAAAAACTTAATAATACCTTATCACCTTATAACTAAGCCTGCAGAAACGAATTGCGCTTCACGAAATTAGCAGAGACTAGGCAGACTCTTATTTATTCGTTTCATGAGAATGGATTCGCGTTGCCTACTGGTTTCCCCGAGAGTCGACAAAACTGTCTAGTCTCTGCTAATTTCGTGAAGCGCACGGAAAGCGTACTCGTTTGTGCAGGCTTACTTATAACATGAAAATTATAGCAGCCCGAAGTTTAACAACGCCAGTCTTAAAAACAAGGTCCCAAAACAATTCTCAATAGACAAGTCAACTACAAAGCCAGATGTATCTCAGAAATGATCCAGATAAATGAACACAAATACTCTGTCAATGATAAAATAGAAATTGAAGGTTTGTCTAAAATTTATGATAATGTTTTAGATCTTAGCAATAGGAAAACAAAAGTCAAAATTTAAAAATCAATTTGAAAATAAATACCAAGACAAGACCAAAAACATTGAACATTATTGCTATCACGACAGTTTTTACTACTTTCTTACCCTATTATTGCTCACCTATTTGTTATTATGCAAAGTCATTCCTCTTCAACCAAACGGTGCGTATAAAGGCAATGTGTTTGCGCAAGTACTTCATCGCATGGTAACATCTCTAACCCCGAAGTAGAGATATGTTCTTTGTGAATGTCTCGTATTCTAAATTACTCAGTGGGGTTGGTGTTCTTTTATTTTGATGATGATCGCCGACATATGGGGAAGTCGCGGCATATGCGCAACGCCACTCCGAGACAAAGTAACGCAACGCTGATGCTTTGTAACGCTCCCAACTGAGGTGGTCGACCCGCCCGTAGGAAAGGCCCGCCCAAGGTCTCTACCAACAATCGGGCGACGTTGAATACCGTTGTGGTGGTGAATTTCTCGTCGAAATCGCGTGGAAGCCTTGTAAAGCCCGGTTATGGATGCAGGCAAATTTTGATGAACGCCGAAAATGGTAGAATGATTGTTGGAATTCAGCGGCAACTACCTAAAAAAATATATAAATTCTACATAACTTAGAAATCAAAAAAATAATTTGTATTGAGAGCTAACTGGATACAAGATTCCGAAAGCTGCCTAATTTATCATATTGCTCTTGGCTTCAATTTGTAAGCAAAAGTAACCACGACAGTACGTTCAAGTTTCTAGTCAATGTTAATAATAATTTCGATGTTAAAAGAAATGTTGAAATGGTTTTTATGGAACTTTTTATTGAAATAGTTTATTTTGAATACTTTAAAGAGGAATTTGAATTGTCGAAACTTGTTTACCCCATGTCGATTTTTTGCAAGTCGCATCCATAGTTATAATAACACTTGGCGACTTTCAAATCCATTGAAAATACGTTTCGCTTTCGTGGTAAGGATGTCCAGGTACTGCAATGTTATGTACAGTAAAGGAAATTGGTTACCAGGAGAAACGCTTTAATTCAATGACCGCGTTGAATAACAGTACACTTGTCCAAATACGGTGATAATAACATTTATATGTAGAGAATTGTAGTAAATTTCGTTTCTTGCATTAAAAATTGGTTACTGGACTCCTTTTTGGCAAAATACTTATTGAAAAATTAATGGAAGCCCCATCTAGGGGAAACTGAAGGGAAGAAGTCATCAATACTACTTCGCCTCGAAAATACTTTGATTATTTAACAGCATTGTATTCTAAATTTGTCCTAGACTTTTGAAATCGATATCTAAGTTCAAAGCTATTGTTAACGCCTTCCTTATTCGGAAAAGATTGAATGTAACGGTTACTTTTATAATAAGTACTAAATATTCTTCTGAGCAAGACATTATCTACCTAATAAGAGAAGCATAAAAAGGAAAGGCGATAACAATAGCGAAAGATGTGGTAGCGATACACAAAAATATTTTTGAATGTTTATGTACAACGTCAGTTACTGCTAGTATTCAACGATAACATTAAGTAGATAATAACCGCAAACTTATCAGGGTCCATTGTGCGACTAACGTGTATCTGCTATTATGCGCAGTGCGACGACTGTCTGAGCAGGAACTGAACATGTATGTAAGTGTGTATGTATGTACAATATACAGATATTTCCGCTTAGGTCTGGCAAAGTTACAAGACGTGAAAATATTTACAACTCCACGTAAGCATGTTTAACAGCAAATACATTTGAACTGTGCAATGTAAATCTATCGGACGCACGACACTTAGGCTAAGAACGGACGATCGTAGAAAACGCCGTTTTCTTTTTTCTATGTTGGCGCATCGCGTTAACTGCATAAACTACATACAACCTCATCATCCCCAACTGATTATAATCAGTGAGATCGGTTCCATTTAAAGAAACAAAGGCTGCGTTTTACTTCGTCTATTTCTGACTTAAAAGGCGACAGCTAGGAAAACATTCGATGAAAAAGTGCCAGATTTTAAATCTTGAATGAATAAAAAGAAAAAGAACGGTTACGTGACGGTTTCTTGAGAAAAGCGGCATTATTTTACCTTAAAATCTCAACATTGTCCGAAATTTGTAAATGTCGGCTTTTTCTGAATCTAATCTTCTCAAGCCTCAGTTTGCATTAATTAAAAAAGAAAAAAAAGACAACGTTTGCTGGTCTAGTGGAAATTGCAATGAAAACTCCTACAATTTTTAGCTCAAATTAAACGTAAAAAAAGCAAACCTTTCTAGTAGATCTTACCACCTCAATATTCAGAATATAAAAAGAGTCCATAAAAACTCAACAACATAAATACAAACCAAAAAAATATTTTTTTCTTGCATTACAACCATTAAGATATTAAAATGAATTTATAATAAATAATAGCAAGTGAAGGCCGCCTTTGTTATGAAACCATCAACCGCCTCTGTTTATAATTCTTTTTTTTTCGTGAAAGATATGCAATTGTCCAAAATTATTAGAATCTACTGCACGTTCTCATTAGCTTTAAAAATCTGGTTATGGTAGTAGAGACTACATATTTATGGACTAATGACAAGCTTATTTGGAATGTTTGTTTTCTTATTGTTAACTTACTTACCAATTAATATTATCTACAGCACTCGTGAACAATAGCTATTCTGCGGATGGAGGCATCTAACCTCGCGCGCCACAAAATAACGACTGCTAACAGGACCAGAATTGCGTCTGCTATTTATAGCATTCGTTCCATTCCATGCGACTCTACATATTGCATTGACGTGCTCGTTTCTCATTGGGCAATCTTAAATATATCGTGTATCATTCCATATTGTCACATATGCGAGTACATGTGTGAACTCCGTTGCTTTTGAATTAAAGAAGTAATACCCCGACATTTGATTCTATCCGACGAGGTTAACAAGCCCGTAATATCGGTGATTTACCCGATTCTGTCGCTAAGTGAACCAAAATCGAAATGTAGAAGGTTGACTTGGAAATATTAAAAGATATAAAAATAAATGCGGCATAAATCGTGCACGACTCTGTCTGTTCCTAAATTTTATGATTAGTTCTACAGGTGAACTAATAGAAAGCGATTGGTTTTATTACCGATTTGATCTGCATTTATCTGATTTCAATATTTAATTGTGTTTATTCTGTTATTGTCCTCGAATAACGTATTTCGAAACACGCCGATTTACCAATCAAACGTTCCCAACAATTATTCATTTTGAGCAAATAGACCGCGGGAAAGTCAAAGATCCCGACTGGAAAGGTTAGATGTACTCCTTACGAAGTTATTAATTTCGAGTTTAATCATCAGGGTACATATATACACGCACAGTAAATTATATATTTTTTTGAATATCCATCTATTGCCTTTCGACGTACGTTATTTTTCATTTGCTGCTGAAGACAATCCGCGCAAATATCCAGAGCTGTTAGTGGGCTTACGTAATAGCAAATACAGACTCACAATTAGTTTAGATACGCATCTATGAGTTTCTTTGGTACTGATCGGGCTAAGTTCAGTATCGTGGTGGTTCTCCCTGGTTTAGGTAATTTCTTTCTACTGCAGCTGCGATTATTTCATTTCTAAGTTAGTTACTTTCATCATTTTGCAAGGTCTCATTTTCCATTTTTCCGTTTTGCTTATAACCAGAACGCGCAAAGCAATTACGTATTTCCATCTACAGCTCGCCAACTATCATCAGCAACAAATCGAAGTGCTTCCAAAATGTTAACTTTTGAACTTATTTCTACAGCAATCGAAGTTGATCTAATTATTCTATTCTTTCACGATTTCCACAGGCTTCTTCTGGATGAACTCTCTTAAATTTAATACCGTTTCGAACATTTACTACCAACATGGGGGAAGTCACTGCATTAAACGCCTGAAGACTTTGGAGACGTTTCATTTTGTAATATTTACTATATTCTGTCGTAGTTTTGAATAATAATTGTTTTCACGTTGTAACTAATGTTCTTTAACTTTGTCAAAGAGAAATAAAAATACCGCAGATAACGGAACGTTTAAATTTGATGGGCTTTAATTGAAATGATAATGTTCCAGAAAAGTATTTAACTTTGGAAGTTATATACGTGACTTATTAAAACTGTGATCAAGTATGAAAAACAGGAGTAGGGGTATTATTAGGAAATAAAGACGATATCATTTTCTACAGGTGTATTTTTACACGTTTTACATGATGTTATGTTTGTTACGAAGGTGGTGCTGTTTCATTGATAGTTGGATGGTATGTCGCTATTTTTCTGTTTGTCCACACTGGTAACTTTCTTGAAATGAATCTTTATACGGGACCCTTATAGATAGATACTTATTTTGCATTTTGGGTGTTTAAATTTTTCCGTTTTTTTAATTTTTTTTTTGTCCTATAAAAGAATATTAGAGTTAATTACCTTGAATACATTTTACTAAAGTCGAAGGTTAATGGTTGCGTATGTAAAGTGCGCTACTTGAAGTGATATAGGAAAATCGGTATTATCGCGGCGTCTTCGTTATGTTATTTGTATATTTTCGAGTTGTCTTTATCGATTAAATCACAAAATACCGCAATTGGGATAAATGACTAATTTGAGATTAGTTAAAATCCGCCAAGGTGTGATGATATAGCTAGTAGCCCATTTTGTTGAAATCTGCCACATTAGATCCCGCAACCACTGCATATCTGTGACAATGTAAAATGAGAGTATTATACTTACTCTAAACAAAATAAGGGTTCTCCGTTGATGATGTACGTGATTCCAGCGAAAATGAATTGCCAGACGTTAATTATTCTCCATATCGTGGATGGAAGGTCGAAGTTTTCATCTTTTAGACATTTCTTTGTGTTACTCGTTTTCACGTGGATGCAGATGTTCGATCGTTTTGGGGTCGTAGTACGATCATAAAAACTTTGCAGTTTTTGGATGGCAATACAACTTCTAAAACCTGTAAGCTTTAGCGGTGTAAGAGCCTCTGCTTTCCGGGGCACGACACTCTAGCTGCTACTGGGGCAGAGACCAATATTAGTCGAAGTACCGCGATATCGCCCCCGCAATCCCAAGAATTCAACCAAAAGATGAAACAGTATATAATACATGTTTTTACAAACTTAATAAAGACCACGACGACATTGTGCGTTTCTTGTGTCGATGATCTCGTCGAAAAGGCCTGAAAAGGAGATCCGGCTAGGATTAAAGTTGAAGCTCAAATGTTTTTAAAGTTTCATGCGATCACTTTATGGTTTTTAAAAAGGAATTTACAATTAATTGACATCAGATACTATCTATTTATTTCATTCCGGAAACTTGAATTGGATGTAATTCAATCTTTAAAACCTAACTTTTTGACATTTGCCGTTTACTGATAAATGTGAAGTTCTTGATAATATTACCGTATTCTCATGTTTTTTAATGAATATTTGTATATAACATCTATGTATAGATTGTATATAGGTTCTACAAGTTTCTGAACTAAAATTTGAACGTGATCAAATAAATTACGTTAATCTTTGCAATTATGAATTAAAAAAATCACAGTTTCAAGTTACCCTAAACACTAAGTGACAGCATGTATAAGTTGGTTTTTACAAACAAAAATAAATAAAGGAAGAATTAAATCACCAGTCAACTTACCAGTTAAATATTTTGACTATTGTTGAGGAGCTTAGATCTTCTTAGCTCCTCAGCACCAAATTATTGCGACTGGTAGAGAGATTTTCGGGCTGCGTTTTATACTTGTATATTATCTTATCAGTTAATACGTAATTAAATATTAGAATTACAACGACGTTGCGTTGATTCATCGAATCAAACAGCGTTACAAAGAGGACCTGTGTGTATATCCAAATAAACAGTAAGCAAAAAACGCCTTTTCAAACTCTACCGTGATCGAAAACCCCAAATCAGCTATAACTTCTACATTAAAATGCTACAAACGAGCATGCTTTTCATTGGTTCCAAACCGTTTTGTGGTCTCAATAAGCGCCCCATACAGTAAGCAACAAAGATATGGGAAAATAATCTATGGGCGTCGTACTGAAAAAGTTTTCTATAACAAAAACAGGCGAAAACACTGATATTAGGCACGCTAAAGACAGCAGAAATGGTGATATCGTTCTGCAGGGGAACCTTAGATTACTGGAAGAATTTGTGATAGATCCTGTAGCCCTAAAATGTCAGTTCACTATCAAAGCTGAAGATCAAATCTGTCGTGTATTCCAAGAAGTTCTGGAGACGGCAAAACATATTCTCCGTAGATGCGTTGCCATCAATCGCACGCGACACCAACATTTTAGTACGGTGTTTCTTGCATCTGCTACTTATAGAAGACAGAAAACTTGCTTCCTATACTGAGGGTAATTTTTACCCATCTTCAGATATATTGGTTGAACTAGACGCGGTGAATGCGTCTTTTTCAGATCTGTTGCGGTCAAAACTAGATCTTTTGCCTTTAATTCATCGATGATAAAATAGTCTATGCAGCTTTCGACCTTTATACATATGGATACCACAACTTTGGCATTGGTACAGTACGCAGGCAATAGCGTTTCCTTCGACTTGACAGAATCTGCGTCAAAATTCTGCTGACCGACTTAAGTTATTTTCTAATCCTGCCAAATCACGTCAGCAGGCCTCCCATTATTTTGATGAATTTCCTTTCTTTGCTTATTAGGTCGGCTGTAAGTTTAAGTCTATATCGATTATTTGTTTTTCCTATTTCTTTTTTTTTGTTTAAATTGTTTTTGGTTTTCTTTAATTTCCTTTTCGTTCCAAATTGGAAAACCTAGGATTATTTTAATTTTATCAGATCTCTAGATTGTCATCTTATTTCATTAGCGTAGTTCAGGGATTTTCATTGTGGTGACATTATCTCACCTATGATGAAACACCGCCTGCAAATATAAGCGGATATGTACCCGTTTGTAAACCTCGTTTAAGGACTGCCAATGAAAAGAGAAAGTTTAAATGGGCTAAATACCACGAACATTGAGCGCAAAACAAATAGAAGACAATGTGACGAACCAAAACTTTATTGAATCATCGCTCTAGCTGGTAATACGTTATCGATCATTGCCATTAAAGGAACGGCGTAATGTCGCGAATTTAAGAAAAAATCTAATTATAAAATAGAAGTTTCCTTTTAGTTAACGTTTCTCCAAAACTGCTGAGCTAACGTCTTTTATTTAGGAGCAGCAACAAATCTTGGACGGTACCGGTTAGTGTACTCCTCACTGGAATATCGCAAACGGTTGGAGATTGAGAGCTTGTTATATGGAACAATGCGTGTGTAATGGTTAGAGATGACAAAGGCGGGAAATTATTACTTTTTTGCAGCGACTAGACAGATACGTGTTTTGTCGATTCTCGGGGAAACCGTAGGCAAGACGAATTCGTTCTTATGAGACGAATAGACACGGGTCTGTTTAGTCGCTGCAAAAAAGTAATAATTTCACTTGTCTTGGTCATCTCTAGTAATGATCAGAGCCTATTGTTTTAAATTGAACTAAAAAATCGACGATTTAATTTTGTCGTCTAACTTATTTCGCGTAGGGGACAGCGAACATTTCGAGATTATTATGGTACACCCTTACAGAGAATTCAAACATGGTACTTGAAAAGTATGGTGCCTTTGCTATTTTAAATACAAGCCAAAATCAACAGTGGATGGTTTTGACCGTATCAGAAAGAACGTAGTTTGCCGATTTCAATAACGTCCAAGATATGATAATGAATGTAGTGGGTTTATTTGCGTAGATTTTTAATTATATTTGTCACTTACATCGAATGTCGAAAATCGAAACATTATCAAAAATGTTGTCAATTATTTCATTTATCAATAAACGACAATCGGAAAAAGTCGATAATTATTGTTCACGATAAATAGCTTTTGCGTCTTACTTTTTACCGATTACTCGAGAACCCTTTTTAATACGTAAACGAAACCTAGCAACAATAATATGATATATATATATATATGTAAATAATTTTGATTTATTATCTTTTGTTGTGAGGAAAGTATAGCCCAAACTAATACTTTAATACTAGTAAATTTCCGAGGAAAACTCCTTGATGTGTCAGCCGAAAACCTTTACATTTCATCATATCATCATGTATCTTACGCACAGGAAGTTTGTATCAATAACATGGATGGATGTATTAATTTTCTTCGAAACAAGTCATCGATTTTGCAAATGTTATTTGAAAATATATAAACTGACAAAAATTAACCGGATCAAATATGAAAACAACGGCAGGGGATTTTATTTGGTAAACTCTATTTCAGGAAGCGTAATTGTGTAAATATGGTATTTAAAGGAAGTAGAAACACGTTTGACGCTTCAATAATATATTTGTTGCCACACATATTGGGACTTTTTTTTTTATTAAATAATAAGGCTAAATTTTGATCTCGCCATTTGTTTGTGCCAAATTTTTTCCAAAAAAATTACAAGATTGTTTTTCAAATTTTTACGGTTTTACGGTACGAAAAAC
The DNA here is from genome assembly GCA_902654985.2 of Oryctes borbonicus. Classification (NCBI taxonomy): domain Eukaryota; kingdom Metazoa; phylum Arthropoda; class Insecta; order Coleoptera; family Scarabaeidae; genus Oryctes; species Oryctes borbonicus. The sequence goes on along the minus strand of LR736877.1, from coordinate 5,452,987 downwards.
TTCAATAGTGATTGAATGGCAGAATATCCCCCAAAATTATTTGTTAAATTTATATAAATCTATCAATAACAGACTATTGGAAGTGATTAAGAACAATGGCGGATCTACGCATTACTGATCACTCATTTGTTTATTTTTGTTTTACATTTGCAACAGAGCGTCTAAATTTTTGTCACAGAAATTGTTTAAACATTGGAGTAATAATTTATTATTTAGTTCATATATTACCGGAGTAGGTATTTTTAAGATTATTTTACTTTTTTTTTGTTAGTGTCGCAAAGAAATGAAGTAACCGTTAAAACCGTTAAAACCCCTAAAACATCTTACTGCGTCTGTTTTTGTCGGGGAGTGTAATTCTTTGCAATAAGCTAGGAAGCGAAGTGAAATCGATGTCAAAGTCCGTGTCGGTTAGAAGCATATTTTCGTATTTTCGTTTTTTTTTTTTTTCGTACGCGTATTTTCTTCTTCTTGAGTATTTCTTCAAAAATTCGTCAGTAACGCCAAAACTAACATTTTTGGACTGAATATCGTTTTTAAGCATCAGAATTGCTACTTTCAATTCATTAATACTGCGCCCAGTGACTGGATTTTTTTGCATATGCAACATTCCATAGTCTTACGCTCTTCATTGGCGCAATAAGATTACGACAGGGAGACGACTTTTGCATCTACGTATCTATCAAGGTAAGTAACAGGAAGCAAACAGAAAAGGACTGCAGCAAACAAGGGAATGAGTAAAACAAAGGATATACTGCAATACACTGTAATGTTACAAACAACAGCGTTATATTGACATATTTTCTCGGCATTTCACATTGTCCGCCTATCGAGAATAAGGGTTCATCTATTGGCAGAAAGCCCGATTCCTACAAGAAGATTTAGCCCAATATCTTAGGGACGTAGAAATAATAGTAATAATAATATAAAAAATTAATATAAATCCAGCCAACGATAATTGTAGAAAACACTCATATTAGCTACTTTTCATACATATAAAAAGTTATCGGAAATTTCGAAAATTTAAGGTTAGTAGTTATTTCCATTTCTACATCTTAAAAGTTTCTAATCTAATAATTTTGCAATTGCCATTTGTTTTGTGAGCCGAAACATAATGATTACATAATTTAAGCTAGTAGAAACCAATAATTAAATATTTATTTAATCTTAAGTAATATATACACGATCATGCAACGGTTGCTAGATAGTAACCTTTGTATAATCGTAAATAATTTTTCGTTGGGGCCTTCCCCCCCGTGCCGAATTTTGCGCACATTTCCTTGCGTATCTTAATGATAAACTCGATTCTACACTTCCAAATAAATCTTGACTTGACAAAAAAAAACCAAAGAAAATAAAATATTGGATAATTAATATATATGGATTTGGTGTCCACCGGTATCGCTGGTTTACCTTTACGACAGTCACAAAATTACAGAGATAATGATGTAAATAAAGGGAATAAATTTTCCTCATCTAGATTTGTAAAACTAGAATCTGCAGGAGATATGAACAATGAACGTTAATTTAGATACTTGATAACAATTCACAAATCTGTGGTTATTTGTTAAAAAAAAAAATACATGTTTATTTATAAATTTTGATTATCAACCGGAAAGTTACAAATCGTAAATACGGAAAAATGGAGCAAGAATAAGTGCCTTGTTGTCATTTTTGTTTGCCCCTAAAGTTAATAAATTTGAAATTTAAAAAAAATAAATATCAAGAGATACACGCGTTTTTAAAATGTGCACACGACAATATAGTCAAGTGATGACATCCGGTGATAAAGTAACTGCGCATTGAGTGATTAAATATTGTGTCTTCAATTAAGCTATCTATTTAATTTTTATTAATTGTTTTATTGTCGTAAGCAACGTAACGGTTTAACAAAGAAGGATTAGTTTAGTAAATAAGTACGATTACGAAACATTTTTTATTTATTTATTTATTTTTTATTTAACGTTGCATGAGATTCGAATATATGTGTCGTAAGGTTATATATTAGAAATGCATATACAGGGTGAGACGAAACCAACGATAAAAAATTATTACAAGCATTGTTCAATACAGGAAGAAAACTACCGAATTAAATAACATAAATAAGAATTTATTTAATTTTTTTTACAGCGCATAGTGTATGTATGTATATCACAATCGATCATCGAGTCTACTGGATAAATGTAAGCTATTTAAATCACTATCGTTCTTACACGTACGTAATCTTAACATATTGCGCGCGCGCAAATGATACTTTTACCACAGCGAACATAAAATTAAGTGTTACTTTCGATGGTATTGACGCTAATCGAAGACCCACTCTTGACAGGTGTCGTCTTATCTGCGGCGTATTGCTTTAGAAGATCGTTGAGCTCCGCATATGTGTAGCAATAAATAAAATCTCTGGGCTGGACTCCTTGGAATATGGACACTACGCTTGGTTTTAGGTTGTAGAAAAGAATAGGTTGCTTCCTCTTGACGAAATCTTCTATCAGCGATTTAATTACCTAAAATATACACGAACGTTACATACGAACGTCTTATTTATTTATTTATTCTTTACTTTAGCTGTAGTAAAATCTGCGCCTTGAATATGCCTCGCATCTATAACGACTGGCGTAGAACTAGAACCCTGCCGCACACCAGCTTTGGATACAACAGATCTAACGTACTCCACTGATGGGAATGACAAGCTTCTATCCGGCGTAATTAATAAATATTCACATCCTGAGGGACTCTGTAGATGAAGAAAAAGCGTTATTTGTGATATTAAATCAGGTATTTATAGCTGTAAAGTTTGCAACAATGGATAAACAACATAATTGAGGCGAATCAGGTAAATAACATTTTGCCGTTAAGATCACATGTTATATCAACATAGATGGCAAGTTAAAGTAAGAGAAATTTTGCCTAAAACTGAGTAAAAGTGAGAGAACGTATCGACATGATCTTTAAGGAACTCCGTTCTCAAGATTTCAATCGAATCTGCTTCGAAGAAAAGACGTGAAAACTGGATATTTCACAACTGCAATGCACCCTCTCATCACGTGAGTTGCTCATCAGAAGCAATATGATTTCACGGCCATACTAAATCTGATTTGCCGGATTTGGCGTTTGAGGAACTCGCCCTCTTCTAAAAGTTGAAATTCCAGGTTAAAAATAGCCGCGAATTATAAAAACTACGTGATATTCTTCGAAATTAATTCTTCCAAAATATACTTAATAAATGACAGGAACGCTCAGAGTATTGCGCTGTTGTCTAAAGGAACTATTTTGAAGGTAATTGCACGTAAACGAAGATATTCGAAATATTTTGATACCACCTTGTACATTCTCTAGTTATGATCGTAACTTTAATTACTTTAGAAATAGTCATAAAGAAAGAAAAGCGTGATAATTGTTCATCTTACCGTTACTTTCTCCACTAGCACAGATGGTCTCGCGGAAGCATAAAGCAGGAACACAACATTTATTGCAATACCTACTACTATTCCCAGTTCCAATCGCAGGAATAGACACGATAAAAATGTAGCGAATGCGGGAATCAGATCCGTTTCTTAAAAAAAATTAAAATTATTTCCTCAGCATAAAGATATCATAATTACCCTTTAAGAAGAGGTAGGAAAAGTGTTTGCTTACTTTTAGTTCGCCAGATAGGTTTTATAACGTGAAATTCAACCATAAAAACAACAGCTGCTATAATAACTGCTGCTAAGCACGCTTTTGGAATGAATCGGAAATAGGGGGTGAAGATGCAAAGCGCTAATATCACAATTATGCCGGTGTAAACTCCTCCGAAGGTGGTTTTGACACCGCTGGCGTCATTGACGGCTCCTCTCGATAGGGCGCCACTTACTGGCATGGATCCCACGAAAGACGAAGCTATATTACAGAAACCTAATGCTAACATCTCCTGCGTGGCATCGATAGTTTTTCCTTCAGCTATAAAATGAATACACACAATGATTTAAAAAGAACATTATTCATATTATCCTTACAAAAAATTTTCGCCAGAGCAACGTTTTCCAAAATGGCTAATAACGGCACAACAATTACGGCAGATCCTAAAAATGAGCTCATTTCCACAAAACCAATTGTGTCGTTACCTACTGTGGCGTGGAAGGGCGGTAGGCCGAAGCTTGGCAGGCCCGGTTTTACTTCACCTGATATAAATAAACAATCTCACTTATGCATTTTATTAAATTTTTTTTTAATTAATTTTACCAATTAATATGAAGGGCCTCGTGCCTTGCGCTTCGAATAGGTAAGCCATAACGGCACCGAGGACTACTACGATGATATTTCTAGCCGTGCTGATGAACCAGACAAGTTTGTTAAGGATGCTGTGAATGGTTTTTTCGTCTTTGTCATCTTTTGGAGATATACGGAAGTCTTTTATTTTCTAAAAATAAAAATTAGTGATAATTTTAATAAATTATGTTGGCGTGATTCATGTTGCCCAAGCAGTGAAAAGGGTAGATGTAATTGCTTTAATTGCTTTTTGAAGAATGGGCATCTTTAGTTCAGCTGAATATGTTGTAATACAAGAGTACAAAGGGAATTGCTTGCTGGCTTGGGATACCTTTGCTAAAATATTAATTTATTAGCTATACAGTGTGTCCAATTAGCGCATGGATGGGAGATAATTCCTTCTTTGAACTTTGAGAAAGATTTCCCAAATAAAAATCATTAAGGCAAGGCCTGGACAACATAAAATGATATTCAGGTGTGCAGAGTGACATAATAATAAATGACTTCATTGCTACAAAAAAAAATCTGAAAAATTAGATAGTTATATGAAATGCCGAGAAAAATTAAAATGGATTGAAGAATGGCATTGAAAGTAATATACGGGGTGTTCTGTTTGAAAACGAAACTTGTATCGTCTGTAGCTTATTCTCTCAATTCAGTAGGGACGGAATTTTCACCCGTCCTCGCATTAGTAGCTAAATACGTTGTATTTGTTTCTTTCAAATTAAAGCGTTAACATTTTCCATGAAAGAATTACCCTTTTTTTTCTTTTTGAGATCAACTCTATATGTTGTAGTTATCGGGGACTTTGTTAAATTTTTCTACAGGTCAACTTACTCTTAAAACTAATAGGACAAACATGCAGGCAAATCCTAAAATGGCATCCCATAGTTTCGTTTCACCGATGTGCTTAAATATTTGCTGCCACATGGAAACGAATTTTCCTCCAACGAAGTCCAGACCCAAGATATCCTTTACTTGCGTCGTGGCAATGATTATAGCAGCCGCGGATGTGAAACCTATCGATACGGGCCCAGAAATAAAATCTATCAAGAATCCTACAAATAATCAACATAGTTATTAATTTCCTTTTGAAAACCATAAAAAATATACCTAACTGTAATGCGCCCATCAAAAATTCTATACAACCGGATAGAAAACATAACAGTATCGTACCATTCACGCCCATACCATGATTGTTTTCCCTCGCTAGCAGTCCGGAAATAGCTGTTGGTCCGATGGCTGAATTCTTACAAGTTCCGAATATTGTATACACGAAACATGCCATGAACGCGGAATATAGACCTACTTCCGCGGGTAGTCCTGCTACGTTCGCGTAGGCTATGGCTTGAGGGATAACCGTGAGACCAACTGTAATACCGGCCAATAAGTCCGAAACGGCGTAATTTACATTATATTCCGGTAACCAGGATAAAATTGGAACTCTTTTGTAAAGAAGCTTTTTGGTGAATCCTCTTCTGATACGATGTTTTATCCATTCTTTTACTGTGGGTCTGATAATACTGTTTGCGTTGCTGAATTTTCGTAAGTACTTCTCTTCAGGAAGGTGTAATACTGTGTTATCTGCAAAAAAAAGGAAATAGTTTCTATCATTGATTTTATTATGTTGTATTATACTTGGTACTTTTTAAATAGTTTGTGTTTAGTTTCATGTTTAATTTAATATGAAATCAAACATGAGCCATTTAAAAAATTAGCCTTATACCATGTGTTTATCAATTTTTTCACCCAGGTATTAGAGGAATACGCTGTATGTATTAAATAAAGATTAAGAAAGTTACAGAAATTTATTTTTATTTTCCTTCTGTTTATAAATAGTTAAAAGTTTAGGTTTCAACATACTTGACCTTTCCATGGTAATATGCAGTATAAAGTTGCATAAACGGTTATTTTCCAAATGGATACTTTCCGTGAATAGCCACTATAAGGTAAATTACACATACCGTAAGAATTTCAAACGCCTAAATGCTTTATAATTCGCTTTTTTGTAATGGTTTCTGTGAACACCAATTCGGCTGCTTTGCACTAAAATTATCCTATATTAAATAATAGGTTCTGAAATTATTGTTCTTAATCTAGTTCTAAGATAATCACCGTGCCCTTGTTAGAAGCTGAATCATTTCAAAATGTGCGGTACGTTAGCTGTAATAATTTTATTATTAACATAGCGAGAGCTTGTCACTAAGATTTCATGCATAATACATAATGATGGCAAATAATACCAAAGTATTAGTAGATTATGCATCACACAAGTTATTATTTGGTTAGTAAGGAACAGCTGTTTAGAAAATCAATGGAATTGTCATCACATCTCACATCATACGAATGATGTGAGAAAAAAATAATTTCAACATTTCCTTCTGTTCCTACTTTGAAGGTATTTGCAAGGATTTACCTTTGCTGTCTATATACCCTAAAGCTAAAACATGCGAAATATACTGAAAATAAACGAAAAAGCATATTGTCTATGTACCCCAAAACGTAAAACGTGTATTTACTTTTTTTTCAATAAATCAGTAACAGTTGATCGGGCTAGTGGCCCTTTCCCTGTATTCACTAAATTAATGTTTATATAAATGGTCTAAATCCATGGGCGGAATGCTCTTAATTAATTTTAGGTTTTCTAATTTAATACTATGCCCGGTTTTGTATATGTGTTGTGCTACACTTGATGACTCAATTTTGCCATATCGGTAGCATGCGATGCGCTCCTTGAATCCGGTGCTTATCGCCTGTTTCGTTTGTCCAATTGTAGGCTTTATCACAGTTACTGCGGGAAAAATTTTATGTCTTCCTTCCTTATTCATATAAATATGTTGGACTTTCTTAAGGATGTGAACGACATCTATAGAAGGTTAAGTATATATTTTATTATGAATTAAATTTTTTTATTATATCTACTTTTACTCAAGGAAATTTTGCCAATGTATTTATTAATTAAGAGGGTATTTTTGTGTTGTTCATAAGCATCTATCAATAATCGAATTAATCAAATAATAACTTCTGTGGTGAGGAATATGCCGATACTGTTAGTGTTATTTGTCATTCCTATCCTATTGTCACCAATTTTACTCGTGTGACATTCAAGTAATCTACTTGCTGGCTCCAAATAAGCAATGAACGCAATGTTTTCAACTTTTTAGTTCGCCTGATTGTTAGACAACTTTATTTTCATATGTACCTAATTATTATTTGCATAAATAATTTCCTTTTCATAGCAGCGAAAATCCCCAAGATAATTTTGAAATGCTAGTAGTAGTTATGTTTAACAATTGTTTGAATGACATCATATTTCATTTGAATAAATTTTGTAAATGTTTTCAACGAGGTTTGGTAGTATTTAATTGAAGGGAACAATATAATTTTACATATGTTTCTATTGTTGGTAATATAAATAATAAACTGCTCAGCTTTCTGCTAGTAAACAGAATTAACGACTTCCCTATAAAATCGTTAGTTCTACTTCTTTATTATTAATTATCATTAATTAAAATGCGCGGCCAAGGAAAAAAATATTTTTTATTATTTCGTTCGGCGTCTATATCTCTGTTATTAATTGGCAAAAAAAAGATCTACAGAGTAAAGTTGTAGAAAATTATGTGCGTGTGTACGTCAGAAAAAAATGTTTTTTTCGGTTGGCAATGACTTCATAAAAAAGACATATTTTTAACGATTCCAACGACATAACACTTGACATAGTTATTTTTATAAATAAATAAAATTACAGCCGCTTTGAATACATAAATAATAAAGAAAAATGTTTTTTCGAGCCACGATTTTTTTCCAAAAAACAGAATGTTCATTCAATTGAAGCAATTTTTTCTTCGAGTAGAAAATATCACCACTCGGACAGAATGTTTAGTAAAATGTTAAATACATTAACAAATACAGTAAACCTAGGCGCTAGTTTAATGGAAAGCAGTCGCGACTTAACATTTACACTTAATTATTTGTAATTTTTCCAATATTCTTTACTTTTCGTGTTCACTGCATATTGAAAACAAAAAGAATAGAATATTATACGCACATGTTAATGAGTGATTAAATGGTTTAATTGCGAAGTTCCTCGTGGGTTTATAATACCTCACTTTCTATTCCCATCACTTATTATGATGCTAGGCTATTTTATTAAATATTTTGCTGTTAATATAAAATTTATCCAGGTCATTTTTTGCACGAGAGCTGCGGGATTTTTCTCCCCATTGTACCGGAGAAACTTTCGCGAATAAATCATTACGTAACGTTTACAATTAACAGATGTTATATATCTTTAAGTTCCTTTCGTACATATTATACGTACAATTCGGTTAGATTGTGACGGATCGTCGTATAATTGTAACACGAATAATGTCTTATATCACGCCGATGCATTGGCGAATTTGTACATTCACCGGTTTCGTTTGCAGCTCTCGTTGGCGAATTAAAAATACATTTTTACAAAGCTCTCTGCAAATTTCGTAACGATTGCTTCATTCGTTTCCTGCAGTAATTTTCGATCTGTAATTTATCTTTTGTGCTTGTATCAAATAAAATCGGTGTGAAATATATTAAATTGGTTGGTGATTTCCACCTTCGCCTGTAATAATTGTAGTTTTGGCGTTGTGTTAATTACAATTGCGTAAATTGAGGTAAATGTTACAATCTAAAACCCCGGATGACATTTTTTGAACGGAATTAACCTTCTCTTGTTGTTATTGCTTGGGCATTAAACGGAATAAAGTGATTTTAAATTAATTATTAACACCGCACGATATTTTAGGTCAAAGTGAAAATTATCAACGACTGCCTTTTTTTGAAAAGCTCGTAGTGAAGTGAGCTTCCCGCATGGTATAATCTATAGTAAATACTTACTTTTGCACGCAGTACATTCTTCGGTTTTCTTATAGTTACTCTCTTTGGCACCGCTATTCGTCTTGTCTAAATTTTCCGCTACCATAAATGAGGTTAAAGTCACCTGGCTGCTCGTAATAGAACCATCACTTTTCAGATTATATTTAGTCATCTTGGCACTTTACTATAACGTTAGTAGCATTATCACAAGTTTTTATCACCTTTTTTACTTTTGCGCAAGTTTCTTGTTAATTATCAATTTCTTGAATCCTACCGTACCCCAAACTTATTCGGTTCTGTGGAGGTTGGCACTGCGGTGAAAGACTGTGCAATTATGCATGTCTCGGCAATTGTTGAATCTGCAATACAGATATTTTAATTAGAAGAAATTGGACTGCGATGGTAAATTATTATCATATATTCTTCTTAAAGAGTGAAATTGATAATTAAAAGTTGAGGTATTTAAAGTAAATATGATTTTTTAATAAGAAAATTTGTAAGCTTTCCGCGTAGAAAAATCTTTTCTTCAAAAAAGGAATTGAAAGCAAAATTAACAAAAAATTTCGTTTCTACCAACAGCGCTCCGTGGATAATGTTTCCAGGCCAGAACACTGCAAATCAAATGAGTAGGTTGAACCGTAACATCTTCAATAGAAAAAAAAAGGTAACAAGCATTTTCAAACCTCGATAGTTGATTGCGCAATGGGTCCAAAAGAGACGAAGGTTAGCACATATACGTACGTGCATGTAATAGATGGATCTAGATAATAAGCAATGAACTTATGATTTCCGTGCTGATGATTCTTTGCAATTCCGAGAAAGGAAAGGTTGATTTTGTGCAGGCGTGTATATATTCCCGTTCTTTCAATTTACATACGTGTATATGTATGCGGTAATCCGGTTTGCACCAGTATTATAGAAATCTAGACAGCGTGTCTCCGTACGTAAATCGTATCCCACATATATATAAATCTTTATCGAGTGCACGTTAGAATAAGCTTTAAGCCAAGCTGTATAAGACGCCTCCTAAGATCAAAGACCGTTTTGGACTGTCGATTAAAAAAAATAATCGCAACCTGTTTGTGTACTACCATGTAATTAGCAAAGTTGAATGTTTGGTGCTCGTTTATAATTATTCTTTCTGAAAAAACGACGATAATCAGTGCTTGTGAGTTTTTGAGAAGGAAAGATTAATACATATAGTAATAGAAAGTTGTAGATTAAACATCGTGGTCCGTTGCGTTGGACTACAGGCCTATTATTATTATCGGAAATACTTAGTTTCTTTTTTTAACACAATGAATTTGTTACAAAATAATTACATTCAAACTTAAATTTCTCAAAAACCATTGAAGTTACCGCAAAATTGTCGTAATCCCTGTAATCAGCAGGTCATCAAAATAAATATTTTAAAACATTTTTGAAATCGTCAAATTTCCAAAGAGTTCCCCAGAGATTTTTTCATCATTTTTCATATCTCCCCAACTAACATTTCATCTATAGATTCCGATACGCTGGATCCATTAAAAGTTACACCGAATTTCCATCTGTTACGGTAAGCGAGCTGTAAGTTTTAGAATGTTGGGGAACTTCGATCCCTATCTTTAATCTTTTTCGAGGTGTAATACGAAAAATAAACGAGATAGGTAAATGAGGGTCCGATTTCACTCAAAAACATGTAACTGAAGCCATTGTATTGAGTTAAAGAATCGTCAAGAGGATTTAGAATAAAATACGAGAAATTCAATGAAGTCTTGCCCAGCAAAAATTAAAGCAAGTTACTCAGTTGTTCGGTAATAAACTTTCGCAATTAATTTATTGCTTCATCAGAGACACCAAATGTGAGTGACATTGACAAAATAATTAGAAAATTAGGTATAACAATCAGTTAAGGAAGTTCTTAAAAGTTAAAAAAGAATACAACGGAATGGATAATGTTCATTGCGTTAATTGATTATTACATCTACTAGATTGTCTTAATTTTTGGCATAATCTACACCTATATATGCTCTATATATTCCCAAAGTTTTATAATTTTTTTAACTTTCGGGTTCGGGATCATCCCTATTTTCTTCGCGCTGCTTTGGAAAACTGCCAACATGCTTGCTCAGATATGAACACGAAATAAATAAACTTGCGGCTCGAAAGACTATACTCAACTGTTGAAGCATCATTTAATTGCATTTTTTTCTCTGATTTTTTCTTAAATTCAGTCACAGATATGTAAAGTAGTTCTTAGTTCAAAACGATACACATTATACTTAACATTGTTCCTCTAATAATCGCTCGCATTACAAATTATACCGAAGTATTGCATTCTGAGAGCGTTCATACATTGAGTTTAGTCGCTACATGGGTTTGCCGCTCTTTCAGAAACGGGATATCCATCATTCTGAAGAAATTACACGAATTATTGCGTATATCCTAATTCCTATTAATTTTATTACGTACGGGAAGTAATTTCGCGACGAGTCGAATGTAACGCGATGGTTGAGGATTTCGAAAAGGACATTTTATTTATAGGAACGACAGCTACAGCGACAGTAATTGAATCTAATACGTATCCTGGTAGCTGAAGTTATATTTTATTTTAAGAAATAGGAAGTCTTGAAGCTAGAAGCTTATATATTAATAATTGATTCAGTTAAATCCAGTTGCGTATTCTATCATTTCACTTTAAACAACTGAATCGCAAACACGGAATTGTAAATTTTGTTTGTTTTTTAATCGTTTCATCAACAGTCCTGGAATAAGTAAAAAGGTGTGCGTTTTGCAAGCAGAATATCGCGACGTCTACATTATTCATGATGAGAATTTGATTACAGTTAGGACTGACTGGTTAAAACTGGTTCCATTTCACATACTAGACATTCCAATGCACAATGCACTTATTAACTTCCACTATGTACTTATTACTCCTAAATGCTAATCCGTTTTTTGACCGAGGCTTTCTATTTCACATTAAACTGTATATTTTATTCCACTCTGTATATTTATGCCCATTCATTTGGCGCTAAATAACTATGTTTTTCATATCAAGTTTAAATTATAGAGTCGCATGTCTACAGTTGCAACTAGAAATATTTGTCCGCTATCTAGAAACATTTTGTATAAACATATAGCCTCGGGCAATAAAGTAAAAGTGATTCTTTTTTATTATTTTTTTAATTTTTTGGTTCAGCCTATAGGTTAAATATCGTTTTTTTAAGCATTTTTCTTTTATCTTTTTCTATATCGTCTACGTCTAATTTTATCTTAATTCTGTAATTGGCATCTGTTTCATATTGTGTTCCTCAAAATTTTTTTAAAAACTTACACGCAAGTTCCCAAAACAATTTTCTTTTAATATTTACCACCTCGGCATATTTATGTGTCCTTTTTAGTACATTGTTAGGGTTTACTTTTCCTGTAGTTTGTATTTTATTATAATTTTTTTATGTTGGCAAATTCGGTGTGTTTGGTTGCCAATGTTACTTAGTACTATAATCTTTCCATGTTTGTAGTTTTCTGCATTTAGAGGAGTCGAATAAATACTGAAATTTATAGTAAATGAAAAAGCTTCTGTATTAAACAGGTAACCATGCCGCGGGATGTCAAAATGCTAATCGTCAGGTTGGTACAATACTATTTTGAGAAAGGCATTAAATGTTGTTTCCCAAGACCTAATTTGAACGAACGATACCAGAATTGTTTACATCTACTAGTTACTATTGGTAAAGTTTAATTTTATGTCTACGTATGTCATAAAAATACCGTTAGAATAAGAATGCCATCGCGATATATGGATTATTTCATGTTTTCAGGTATCGTACAGGGATAATATTGTTGTAATAGATTAAATTTAAGCGCCAACCTATTGCGATAAAAGCGGACAGCTTCCCAAGTAATCCCAATACAGTATTCATTTAAAAATTAAATTAAACAATTACATGAACTAATCGTCACTTCTTTCTGGATAGGAAACTGTTTATTGGTAAATCTGCACGAGAAAGTAACGTTATTGAATTGATTGTCAACGTATTCCAACGCTGCAAACGATTGTTGTCCTAAAGATATTTATGACATCGAAGAAACTGGTTTGACTTGTGTTTCAGGAAAAAACAAATCAATTAAAGGAACTGAATGCGTATTAGGTGCAGTTACTAAGAGGTTTGAAGAAGGTTAGGTGTTAGTAAAATGTTAATCGATCCGTAAGGTACCACTTACCAGAATACAATCAAAAAGTGTTTCAATCTATGTAAATATAAAATTACTTGAACAGATTACTTAGATACCTTCTGTATTGAAAAACACAGAAGTGTGGGAATGTAGATACTGAGCGATTAGCTATGCGAGGTTGGGATAAATATGGAAGCAAGCAAATATATTGGTGACATTTTGCAAATTCTTTGTTGTTACTGTACTTCCCATGTAACAGGAAGAGCGCCTTAACGTTTGTTTATTTAAATGGAACACCCTGTACATTTTTGTAGATTATAATAGACCTTTTCGGAATTTGTACATACTGATTTTACCTTTTCCAACATTTCACTACGCATTAATTGACACTTAACGACTATTCTTTGTTTCAATTCCTACAAAGTACTCAATTCTTTAACGTAAATACGTGATTTGATGGCCCCAGAGAAAAGAAATCTAATAGGAAGGTCTGAAAAACGTGTTTACCACTCGATGAATTCCCTATTCCCCATTCAAGTTTCCGTCTTTAAGAAATGGGCCTTCAAACCAGTTTGCTATAATTTCCATCCAAACATTCAAGTTTTATAGATGTTGAGTGTGGACTTCATGAATGCGGTGAGGATTCTCATTTGACCAATACCTGGAACTGTGGCGATTAACCGTTCCATTAAAAAGAAAAAAGTGGTTTCGTCAGAAAGTTTTTGACAAATTTTTAACCATCCTAGTCAGACTAAAACGTTTCAATGTTTTAGTAACAGCTAAACGTGTTACAAGATTTCTACTAAAATTAGTAGAGAAACCAGGTTTATTATAATTTGTAAAAATATCCAAAAAAGTTGACGGTGCCTCTGGTTAAACCGGAAGTACGGTACCAACAAAAGAAACCAGACGCATTGTTATTACACTTACCTCCAAAATTTCATCAATAACATCATTTCTGTTTTAAAGATATTTGCTTGGTTCCATACTTTATTCCAGCCAAGCTATATTATTATAGTCTATTAATAAGCTGAAGGAGTACATTGCTGTCGTCGAATAGTCTTCATTATCATTCAGGAGAAGAATTGAAATAGAAGAATATTCCGTAATTTGCCAACTCAGTTATAGTAGTTTGTACTACATTAAATTCGATACTTGGCATTTACAAATGCTTTCAATTTCACACAATTGTTAAACGCTTCGTTGCTTGTAAAATAAACACGATTGTTAACAATAATAGCTACCAACAATGAAGTGGAACAGATTCTGAATTGTTTGCGTAATTCGGAAATGTAATATCGGAGTCGAATTATTCTCGAACCTCATCAGAATTTAATTTAAATAGTTTCTGCCGATGCTATGTAAGATAATAAAATAACTATTAAATAGTATTTTCCTTTGTAATTCATTGAAATATTTATATATGTACATTCCAAGAGGCATCCCTTGCAGAACTAGTCGCTGATCTAACTGTTCCCACAGGTCCGGGATAACGATGTGCTTGGGTACTTGTCACAGGTACTGATAATTATTTTCTACGCAAGACAAATACTCCAGATGCTCACACGAACAGGTTGTTTTTTGATTTCTAATGCATTCATTTCTTGAGAAGCGTGGTCCATGTTAAAGTCAATAGTTTCACTGCTGTTCCGACAAGCACAACACTTCGAATTTACTTCCTCAAAGAGACGATTTATAATCTCTAGATTTTATATCCATTGAATTTGATCTCTCCTTGTCTCGCCTGTCTCTAATACAAGAAATGAAAATAATGCCTAGTTTAATTTTAAAACATGAAAAGATATCATTACCCCAGAAAGAATCATGATATTAAAGTTTTATACTGAAAAGAAGGATTTAAGCGGAGAACGTTTTGGTTCTATAATTAAACTCGCAAAATAACAAAAGTAAAACCTACAAAAGCACGACGAGAAGAAAGAAGTAGAAAGAACTTTCAGTACGATAAGTTTAAAAGTTGCCGGTAAAATTTCGTTGATGTTGGAATAATACGTTTCCATAAAACGAAAAAGAAAGGCTTTATCAGACAATAAAAAGTTCTTAAAGTTTGTTGGGCGATAATGAAGTTTCGGTAGCAAAGTGTAGGAGAGTAAAGAAAAAACGATGTTGGAATTATAACAGCTCTTAAATTAATGTCCGGTTTGCGTCAGGTCTTTTTTTCCGCTAACACGATCAAATTTAACAAATTTTATTGCTCTTCGATCAGTTAAGTTGCGCGAGTCATCTTTGTTGCAAACAATTATTGTTTAGTTAATTGATTGATTAGTTACGGCAGGGTAGTGCTAATTATTTGCAATTGAGTTTTTTTTAACGCTATCCGGGGATATACCAATTAGTCAAAATTTAATGTATTATAAATCCAAGCGTTGGCTTCATTCTTAATGTTTCTATAAGATTTGAAGTAAAACCGCAATGAATTTCGTTGGTACGACTTTCGTTACGGTAGCCGCATTATTTTTAACATGAATAATTGCAGCGTTAATAGCCGTTGATCCGGAGACCTCTTGAAAGCGAAGGTTCGATATTTGCGCAAAGTCGAAGAAATTGTGCTTTCCAAGGCCTTCAACTTTAAAGGCTTAGTTAGGTAATATGATCGGTATTTGTTCACGTGCTCGTAAAGAGGGCGGCTTGTGTTTCGTGCTGTTTTAGATCGAATTTTTACTCTATACAGTAGCGCTCTGGACTCCTCTACCTCCTTTCCTAGCACTGTTAAATATGTGTCGTTACCGCCAGAGCATTATTACCATTAACACATGGAAAGTACAAGAGCGGTATATCCAAGAGGAAATTAACCAGACATACTTTTTTTAAAAGACTATGGCTCCCTTTTATTTTTAATCATATCACCTTGTTAATAGTTAACCAAACATGTAGTGAGTGGGTTAGTTATACCTGTGTATTATAAGCTGAAGGGAATATTACCTTTGAATATATTATTCAACATAGTAATGCCATCGATTTAATTATTCTTGAAACTTATACATAAATCGCTCTTTATTATCACTTACTTGCACGTGTTTCTATCTTTTTCAATTAATATTCGGTTTTATTCCTATTGCTAATTGTGATGCAACATTGAATTGTATCAAGAACAGTTTTTTTCTATTTGCAATTATAATTTTACAAAAAGCTACCAGATGATTAAATAAGCTTTGAAAATTCACTAGGCAAAGTCATTAAAAAACTTGCGACTGTTCCTAAAGGGACGCGTGATATATTTATTGAGAGTCAAGGAACTAAAGGCAACCCTTAATAAAAAACGCTAATAATAACAATTAAACCACAGTTGCTAACGGTAAGATTAAGGAGTTGTATTGTGGTTCCCAGAAGATTGGGCGAAAATTATTTTTTTTTCAGAACGGCATGAAGAATACTTAATCGTTGATAAAAGTGGTTAGTGCATGGCAGCCACAGTAGGTAAATGTTAAAATAAATAAACAAATATATACTGTAACATTATAAACACCGAATACACTCACTAGCGCCTTGTATAATGTCCACTCGTTCAACGCCAAAATAGCCCCGACCTCGTTCTCTGTTTGCAGTTTATACTCTCGAAAACCTTGCGGCGGAAGTGTTAGAAGATTAATTAGTCCCCAAGATCATGGTTAATCTTGGGGAATAGCTAAATAACTTGTCCTCTGTAATTTTTTTCAGATCCTAGATTTTTGATTTTGACTTGTATCTTCGTCGTAGCATCGTAAATTAAATTTTTGAGAGCGGAAAATCATGTAGTTTGTATTGGAAGTGAATTGAAAGAATACAATGTCGACAAACTAGGGCAACGCGATAGAATAGTTAAAACAAGTCGAACTAGATAGGAAAAAATTTAGAAGAGGTTGTCCTCATTTGAGGATGCGGCGTTAGGGTTAATTTAATTAATTTTAGAAAATTATTTTACAAGTTGGCGCCCAACATACATACATATTGCAAAAATAATTTAAATTAATCTACAGGAAAAAAGTAAAAGAAAATCACATTGAACTGTTTCACCACTGCGATTTAGATATTTTCTAAAATTATGTTTAAAAATTGAGGCACCAAACGAAGCCCGAGTGTTCAGTCGGAGTTAATTAAAAGTTCTAAAACCTACGATAATTGCTGATTCTTCCCCGGACAATAATATCATAGGAAATCACATTATATACATTCGCGTGATAATGCAACAGTTGGCAACGTGAATTTGAGAGTATTTATTAAAATATACACATAATGCACACATAATCAATCCGATTCGCCCAGGAAAGATCGCAATCACTAAAGCCCGGAATACATGTATTTTATATATTTGCATAAAATATGCATTTTATACATTATTTACATACTTCGTTGCCGTTTAGCATATTCTACATATTTATTTATAAAGGAAAATTTTCGTTGTTGGAAGAGTTGCTTGATACATGGTGAGTACAGCTCACAATCTATTACTTGATATTAATCCATATAACTTGCATGGCATACGTATTAAATCGTATTGTTGAGGAAGCCTTCAGCGAACACTCTAATTAATAGTGTTTTTGGCGGACTCAGCTCTATAGAGAAAATGTTACTGATATGGTGGGGCACATGGTTCCATATTTTGGTCATATTTTCAATCTGTTTCTTTTGCATATATTCCAGCCTTTAACGATCACTAATCAGAAAAACTTTGCATAACGGTGTTTATCCTTAAATTAGTACAGTTACGGTTTCTATCAGATTCAATAAGACTACAGTCAACAGCGATAGAAAGATATTTCCAAGGAATATTCTCGGGAAGGTCGTTTATACACGGGAAAAAAAATTACGGGCCCCAAAACGGTATCTTGTGGTGTATCTGTATCGATATTGGATTCTTGTGATCTGATATTAGAAACACTAACAATTAATCTTTTATGATGTAAAAATGACTTTAATTTTAGTCCTTACTTTAATAGTTTTTGAGTCGAAGGTCTGTGTTAAATCAGATATAATTAGTACTTTATATTCACTTATATCTATTTTGTCGTATAGATAGTGCCTGCATTCCTCAGTCTCGACTTATGATTTTTAACAATCTCTTTTAAAAACGGGAACAACTTCGTAAATAATAAACGAAATAATGAACATTGTAATTTGGCCACTTCTATCGGTCCCAATAAAGCAATAATAATAATAACAATAATGTACATAAAATCTAAACTTTGCGGTTTTAACGTGTACAGCGAACTATTTTTACCTTGTGGCAACTACATAATCACTTTTTGTTTTAGTAATTTTAATTTGCTTAAATTTTATTTAACTTCATAATACCAAATGGAACTTTCGTAAATGTCTTTTTATGTATTTCGTGTTTTGGACACGTAGTTATTTCTAGCAAATACGAAGCACAACCTTCAATGCTTTAAACGATCTCTTACCGAATTTTAGTAGGTAATATGCATTGTGTTTTAGTTTGCTGGTCTGTTCTAAATCTTTTTTGCTCCTTGATTTCTCCTTACTGGTTTCACCAGGTTTTAATAGTAAAAATTGGCAGAAATAGATTTAATGTTATGTTAGCGAATATTGACAAATGTAGAATTTTCTACATGACACAATACTATTAAAGCTGTTAAAAAGACACGCTTCAGAGAGGGTATTTGTTTCTGCCGTACATCGTTTTCTCAAGTGGCGACTTTATAGTTTATGTACATACATGTCTCGTTAGATACGTCGTCGTGAGTATATCGAGTTTTTGTCGATTTTTCTTGACTCCGTGAAAGTTACTTATCATTAGTAGATACGTCCCGTGTATAGATACAGATCGTTTACAAAGATATCGAATAAAATAGCATGAAAATGTGTCCACTTAATTTTAATGCCTACCAATAGGATACTAACTCCTATTCTATTCAAAAATAAATCGTGAATTGCATCTGCATACTTGACATTTTGTATTTTCGTAAGCAAGTGATAGGTTTTCACGTCTCTTGTTCACTGAAAGCGTAGCAAGGCGCGCCACAAGGCTTTATTTTAAGCTAAATTTACTATTCCGTTACAAATATTTACTTCTAGGGGTCAATACAGCAATAGCATTCAAAAGCAACAAATCATCTTTAATGTATAAATATTTAATTCTGAATGATGTTCTTCAAAACTTTTCTTCAGTCTAGACTCTACAATCTAAAGAATTTTTACTTTCAGAGCAGCATAAAAACACGAAATCCCCTGTGGCGACGAGAGAAAACGCTGCAAAATTTAAGTTTTTTACGTCTAGAATCAAAAACAAGCGGTGATCATGGTATATTGAAAATCTAAATTTTGAGTTGTAGCCCTCAAAATTTAGATTTTGAGCTTTGGTCTAAACAACTTAAATACTATCACATTATGGACGTAAATTGAGAGAATACGTACAATACGAAATTTACTAATTATGTGCCAACCTTATTATGAAATTGTATCTATTGCGCAGATGGCAGGAGGTCAACATTTTCAGAGAATATAATAGGCATCATGACGTACACTGTCGTTCAGTGAAGTTCGGTCATACAATAAAAATCTATTATATCACACTGTATACAATTATTAATACATAAAATTAGAAAAATATTAAGCATACACTCTTTTCTAAGGGATTAAAGCCATAAATTATTATGTAAAGTAGAAATATTGCGACAACCGCAATAAAGTCTCTTTTATTATCATTCCAAGAATTTCTCGGAAGTACCGATCTTTTGAAACGGGTCGCTCGGAGATTATTAACGAACAATACATTTAGGAAATATACCGCAGTATCATTCTCGTTTATTTATCACAGGCGTAAAGATATAAATTTGCTTCATTTTACCAGTGTAGAAAAATGCATTGCTGTTTGAAGAAGGATATTCGGGGCGACAAATGCTGAAAAAATAAATATGAGAAGTTCAACAGTAAATGACATCATAAAGCGATATCGGACAAATGGAACTATAGAAAATCGTGTTCGTCCTGGAGCATCTAGGAAAACAACAAAAGCTGAAGATTTGAGAATTGTATTATTAAGCAAACGCAATAGAAAATTAACAGCGCCACAAATATCAGCCGAAGTCAATCGCGACAGTGAAGAACAAGTTTCGGCGAGTACGGTAAAACGTCGACTTCAACAAGCAGACCTTCATGGACGCATTCGAAAACCCTTATTACGCCGGGGCAAGAGAGCAAAGCGGCTACAGTGGGCCCGTTCTCATCTAGATTGGTCGTTAGATGATTGGCAACACGTGCTTTGGAGTGACGAGTCAAAGTTTGAGGTTTTCGGGCAAAATCGACGAGTTTATGCTACAATACGAACTGCATTGTGCCTACAGTGAAGCAAAGGCGTAGTTCTGTGTTAGTGTGGGGATGTTTCTACTTTGCTGGGACGGGAGATTTATGCAGAGTGCAGGGTGTAATGAGGAAGGAAAATTATTTTACAATACTCCAGAATCATGCAGTGCCATCAGGATTGCGTATAATAGGCCGTAACTTTACATTCATGCATGACAACGACCTAAAACACACTGCGTTAGTGTGTAAGAACTATCTAAAGGAGCAAGAAGAACAGCACACCCTGAAAGTAATGACATGGCCCCCACAAAGCCCAGATTTGAACCCTACAGAGTTGTCGTGGGATGAACTGGACAGAAGGATCCGAAAAATACGCCCAACTTCACAAGAACATTTACGGAATATTCTACAACATGAATGGATTAATATTCCACAATCCGTTTTAACAAAACTTATCGAAAGAATGCCTAGAATAGTTCGAGCGATGATTAACAGCAAAGGAGGTTTTTTCGATGAAAAAAAAAATATAATGTTCAGTATGTTGTATTAGGCCAGAATAACTTTCCATTTATTTATTTTTGTCTTTTTTACCTGTACATACAATAAAATTGCATTTTGTTTTTAGTTTCGTTTGTTTCTGTAACCTTTTCATGTTTTTTACCAACCGACCGAACTTCTCTGAACGGCAAGTTACATTTCAAAAAGATTTCCCTATATACAGCGTGATCGGTAAATATGAAATCAAGCGGAACTTTATAATTTTATCCTTAGTCGCCTAAGCGTAGAGATATCTATTTCCTTCAAAAACAAGAAATTCAAACACATGTCATCGTTAATTTCTATGATATCAAATCATAATCAAGGTATAGTATCGGAACGCTTTGAAAAGTCATAGAGCGTTCAATATTGAACGGCAAACTTGGCCAAATTGAAACAACAGAAAAGTAGTTTGTAGGTTTAAAATTTTAAATCAACAGTTTAAGCTCGTCAACGTTAGGCTGTTTTGTTTGCTGCTGCTATGATAGCCAAACAATATCAATACCAGAAACCGTTTAGACGTAATTTTCAAATGCAGAATTCAAGGATTATAAAACCATAACGTTGACAATAAAATGCCTTAAATATGTTCGTGATTCAATCACATGCATTTTATGTACATTTTGACACATCTGCTGCTTGTGGTTGTGCGAGAAGTACGCGAAAATTTACTTTAGTTTTAAAACTTAAAGTGTTCCGCGTTTTGACCGTGTTGTGGTCTGACTGGTCCTGAAGCTTCTTCAGGAGAAGGAAAAATAGTAAGCTACAGTAAGTACGGTAATTCAACGTGTATACTTTTAGGAAAGCTCCTTATACTATATATGTACTGGCAGAAAAGCTATGTTTTCTCGTGTTTAAAGAGGTGATGTAGTTAAATCTTTTATGTGCATATATGTATATTAAAATATTTTCGTTCATTGAACTATAAACTTAAATTGGTCTTTCTCTCAGCCTTTCCTTTCGTTTCATGGCAATCAAGGAATAACTTGGAAGTATGGAGGATGTTTTCGAAATATCGAAATATCGAAATAATAATTCCTTCTTCAGCCAGTCTAATTCACAAAGTTGATAAGCCCGCTGTTTGGGTTTTTTCTTTCTGAACATACAATTGGCGTAATTCAAATGTCGAAAAAACAACCTGCAGCTGTACTTGTTTCTAAAACCTTATACATCGTCGAAACAATAAACAAAACATTTTTTAATTACATCGAAATCATAAATTAAAATTGTTTCTTTGTAGAACAATCAACTTTTAGCTCATTAACTATAGTCGACGTATATTGTAATGCAGAATAATTACTCATTTCAATTTAATAACGGTAATAATTCTAGGTAAAAGAAGAAAAAAAAACGCAAATTTAATTTTGTTTAAGTTGAAATACCCCGAGCCAAAATGAAAATATTTTTGGATTACCGGAAATTGAAGCGACCGGAAATTGAATCGATAATTTCGTGTTAGAAAAAAAAAAGTAATTATATTACGTATCAATAGAGAAAAATAAAAAAAAAGAAACGAAAACAAGTATGTGTGTTTATATGCATATATACAGTCAACCTCGATAAAGCGACCTTGCTTAAAATATTTTACATTGAGTAAAGTTCTTCGGGATCAATGTTAAACAATCCCGTACGGAACGAAAATCCGTTTATGGCGAAGGAAGAAGAAGAAAAAAGTAACAAATCTGTTCTGTAATTATCTATGTTTACTCGCGTAATCCTTATTAAAAGGGATTAAAAAATTATTAAAAAAAGGGAAAATTTGTTAATTATTTAAATTATTGTAATAATTAACTCACCTAATTTTCTAAATGTATATCACTATTAGGAACACTATTTCTTAAAATAATCTGGAAGACGACGAAGGGATAACGATAATCGGAAAACGAGCGGACGACACACTACAACCAACAGAAAGCATCCGCACAACACGTCGATTAATTACCAAAAGCGTCAATTGTCTTCCATCCGCAAACTTTCAACTGTTTTATATAGCACCGACTTTGTTCAAGATCGCAACTTGACTGGCATGAATTGGAAAGTACAATAATCTGTATTTCGGTCAGCTGATGGATGAAAATTCTTCCACCTCGTATGATAGACAATCGTTCGGATTTTTTTCCCGTTTTTCACCGTCGTACACCTCTACAATATATACCTCTATATCGTAGATGCACTTGCAGGTATGTGTTAGCATGCGACGAACACGCTCGGCACTTCCTTTCCGTTTACACGGTACAAGGTTCCATACGTCGTCGGTATGTGGAATAGGTTACGGCTAGGTTTGCTCTAAATCCTATTTTTCTTCCTACATGCCGCTTTATTCGAGTAAGTCCCCGCTTACGTAATAGTTGAAAATGTATGAAATCAGATAGTAACCACTATTTTTATATGCGAAGTCTATTTACTGTTTGAAAGCTGGCCATGCATAAATTCCTTGAAATTTTACGCTATTTTAACTTCGCATGTTGCTGGATAAAATTTTGAAATTTTCGAAGAAAATACTAACGTAGTTTTACAATTGACGTAGATACTTTTCATATATGCATGAATTCTAAGAATACCCTATTTCCCTATTCAATTGGGTACATAGAGATTTGAATAAGGGGTATTTAGCGTGCCTTCAATTTCGCAATGTTTGTCTATTATTTTACTAAGAACACCATCAAAGCTTAATAATGGAAGCTACTCCATACCTTCGTGTGGTGCATAGACTTTACATCATGGATACCCAAGGTAGCGCTTGTTGAAAATCGTTATGTTTAAGTGCTATAAGCGCTTACCTCGACGAACAGGCTACCCTCCTCCGTCGTTGAACAACATTTGCAGTTGGGCTTTTTCTACGGCCGCGGTAATTCCCTATTTAAGGCTTGTCCTTGTCTAATGCTGAGCTTATTAGTACAAGTGCTAGCCGTAACTCCGTCGTAGTTGCAAATTTGGTCATTTGTCTATGCTTTAAGATAGAACTAAATCGGTTTCCGCATATTAATATTTCAATAAATCTTTATGGCATCGCTAATCATGACTGAATAACTTTAATCATCAATTGATTCATGGTAAAGTCGGTTTGCCAATTGACAATGTTAACCTCGAAAAAGTCAGTCCGAGACGAGACGAAGGTCTCTTCATGTTGAGACTAGAATAGAAGATGAAGAATTAATGTAACACTCGTCGGGACATATTTTGTCAATTCATCCAGCAAATAGGTCTGCTCTACGATTTCTTTCGATTGTTGGACAGTATGTTGTTGGAGAGGTGTCACAAAATGAAAAAAAAAAAATATTCTTCACAAAAAGCTTTTACTTGTTATAAAACCCGCAAATAATACCGAACTTTTGAAATACATTTTAAAATTTAGCGTAAAATCCACTGTTTTTGCATAATAAAATATGCAAAAATTATTTTTTTATTATTATTTTTTATAAAGTTGCATTGATTGTAGTGATATCATTTAAAATGAAAGCATTCAAATAAGTATAGAATGTGATAATATTAGAAAGTTGAATTGTGTATAACCGGAATCATATTCACCATAGGCACAAACTTATCGCCGTATAAAACAGAAAAAGAATTTTGTCCGCTTCGGGATCTATGTATCTATCAGATAATTATATAGACGGCGTAACTATAAAAGGGATCACCTGCACTTGTCTTTCCTTGGAGAGGCCGTAGTGGTACACGCAAGTAATATTTTCTCAACTTTCATGACTATCCCTAACAATCGTTTTCGAACTGGTTCGTTCGTCTCTTACCTCCGTACATGACACCATCGGAATGCATGTAAGAAGTTACAGTTCAAAAACAAAATGTTATGCAATTTCAATTATTGTTTTAATGTATTGCTAATTACGGAGTTTACGGCATTTTTAGGGGATTGTTAGGTCTATGATTTATGAAGGGTCATAAATGTCTCGCAATCTATTTAGCGAACTCGGAATGCTTGTCCTATTACATGTCGGTGCTGGGAAAATTACTTTGCAGTGTTACTGCTGCATATTCGTTAAGAGAAGATTTTATTATTAAATGCTAGACTTTCAAATTTTAAAATAGCTTTTATTTTCAATTTTTATGAAGATTTTTAACAAATACTTTTAACGCAATTTTTCTTAACACCACCAGCATGTTTTAATTTCGAGGAACTATTTTGAGAGTGACGAAGCTGAATGAGACTTTGATATTCTCCAAGCCATATTTTGGAAACTGTGATATAACTCAACATTTAATATTATTCGTTGGTAAACACGAATATTCAAAAGCTACAAAATGAATATGGAAGCATTTAGGGTCGTATAGAATCTATGTTTTTATTTTGGGTTGTTGACTTTCACGTCAGCATTAAATGACCAAAACACGTCTAGGATCATTATCTTTTTCACGAATTATTATCATAAATTTCCTTTATTCCTTTTTATAATTATATGTATGAAACGTGAGTAGCGGCGCGTGCTCGGCATTCTGAGAGCTTTCTTTTCGTTCGGACGTTCGAAGGTTTGTTTTAATCGAATAAATTAATGTTCATTCGATTTTTCGACATATTCTGTAGGAAACAAAGCGATGCATCTTCTTCTTCCCGACATTTTACTTGATTGTGTTATGAAAGCTAAGGCGATTAGTATAGTAGCTTTGTTTATCACATGCATGTTTGTAGATCTTGCCAATTTATTCTTATATCGGAATGGGAATGAGCTTGAATTGCAAGATTATACTTTGTTTCTTACATGGGAGAGAAAAAAGAGAAAAGGTATAGCAAAGTGGAATGAGGATAATGTGAAATCCGTTATACAAATGTATTTACAAAGATGATAATTAGAAATTAATGAAATGTGTGAATTACATTATATTAAATGGCATGAAGGTAAAAAGGTATTCTTTGGGAACGTCTTAATTTAAAATGTTAGTTGAAAACTTAGCAAAAGGGATATTTATATTGCCGGCACATTTTTCGGCAATCTTTATCTAAAAAATAGACAACCTTTCTAATAAAGATTATTAATAATAATAATATTTTATTTGCCTAACGGACATATCATTTACAGGACAAAATAATATATACAATTACATAACATACCAATCCGAGCAAGTAGGTACTTCTAACGAGCGACCTACATCTATTTAGTAACATAAACAATGGGAAAGAATTAATATCTTTAACATTATTTGTAGCCACCATGTTATAATTAAAACAGTCTTTATACAATGATTTTTGTATTTCTACTTGGGTAGTAGAAAATCTTGTTGAGGTTACTCTGGCACAAGGAGAGATACATTGGCTAAAAGCTGCTGAGAGTCAATGGTACTGTGAAGTTAGTAGTACAATTAATTAGATATCTGTTTCATTACGTTGGACTTCAAGAGAACCAACACTCAAAGATGGACAGAAAGGTGGCGTGATCAAATTCTTGAAGGGAAAGTGCAGGTATTTTAAGAATTTTCGCTGAACGTTTTCAATGAACAGAAATTGTGCTTTATAGATTGATAACCACATCATAGCGGCATATTCGACTTTTGACCGCACAAAAACGCAGTAATAAAGGCATTACTGTATCGATCCGTGAGAAATGCTTAGTGTTTCTGGTTGCACCCTACTAGCAATGGCGGTTGGCGCAAAATTGGCTCCAGATGACGGATCGTTTGGCTCGATGTTGATCGATTATGTGATTTTTGGGGAAACTATCTACTTTGGTCGGGAATGTGTAAGGCTTAACATTGGCTCGGTATACCAGAAGACATCTTTTTGGAACAGAAGGAGGACCAACACCTTTTGGAGTCCTCTTTAAATTGTTTCCATACATTGGTTGGAAACATACAAGTTGTGGTACTGCTGTAGTGAATTATTCTGTACGGTGCTACGTAATTCAAATAAATAATCCGTTTATATTTTTTCTATTTCAACCTATACTTGCTTTTTAATGTAATGTTTTATGCATAACCAAATATAGAAATACAGGAAATTTAAGCTTAGCAAGAAAGATTAATACCTTTAATGTTATAAATAAATTAATTATTAATAACAATCTGTATTTGATACGTTACGGCGTTACGTAACTTATCGATTACCATCGTTTTAATATTTTGAAAAAATAATGCAGAGAATCAGATCGCCTATGGTACTTTTTCTACTGGAAAACACAATGTTATTTCTATATATAGAAGCTCCACGTAAAAAATTAACGTCAAGATATAGCAGTAGCCTAATATTATGTAACTTCTCGGTTTTCAATTTTTCCCATTGATTTCTACTAAAACGTTAAATTATCCGAAGTGAACTCAGAAAAAATCCCGTGAAGATTAGCAAATGTTTCAATTCATTCTGATCTGCGTAGTTAGGCATAACATTGATAATTACTGGACTTTCGTGTGTGGGTAATGAATAACAGATTTAAATGAAATTATTTGCAGTCACGTTAGATCTATGTACCATTGGTTAGACCTTCAGATGAAACAATTTAATTCTTGATGAAAAACGATACGGATTATGTTATAATTTGGAAATATTAAAAAAATTGGTAACTTGTATCTAATACAATTTATTCTTTTTATAAGTTTGCCAACCTTGGAAAAGTATTACCACAGCTTACGTTGCTCACATTCCTACCTAATAATATAAATAACACTTGGAACGATGGAGTAGGATACAAAAACGGATCCAGAACAGACAAAAAGAGGATAATAAGTCATTACCGTCCCTTCAAGTATTCTGCTTGGCCTTGAAAGTATATTACTCATTACTTAATTCGTGATTTTTTTTGCTAAAATAGTATTAACATAGGCATCTACTCTGATGTATCGATCTATTTACATACAGTGATAATGTTTTAAACGGCGCAGCATTTATAATATTGGCTAGACGTTAAAATTTAACTTATACGGTGGAATATTTGCACAAATGTGATAAGTAGAAAGTATCATATTTACTTACTGCGCAAAACATTAGGAAGCAAAAAAGTAGCTAAGCTTTTCATGGTCGTTGGTCCAACCATGAACTTCTTTCCGAATTGCGCCATGCGTTACTTCTTTATTTTCACATTTCTGTTAATCATAACCTTTTTATGTTTTCGTGTTGACAATAAACAGTTTCGATTTTTGTCCAGAACATATCCCTTTATTTGGCTATCGTCTCTTTGATGATTGTAACCCAAAAATAATAGCGCGATCTATCCTAGAACAAAATTAACAAGAAGTATTGACATGCCTGATTTGTTAAATTCAACAGCTTATTAATTGAAAGTTTAGTAACTACTTCGCTCACGTGATCGAGTTATAAGCTTATGAAATCTTTCAGAAATTACATCAACTCCGAAAGAAATGTCGTGCGTATGCATCGTACTTTCATTTTTCAGCTGATATAATTCATATCAAGCAGAAATTAGCTCGTACTTTTACTTTAGACGACGATTATCATTCCCTTCGATGTCGATAAGACGTTGTCGCTTCCATTGAAACACGAAATTCCCACATTCCGAATTGGTAACGAATCTCCCACGTAAGTACGTATGTAGCACACGAGCATACAATGCACTTGCAAAACGCCCATCGAAAATTAACGATCGCGAGGAAAAAACTAGACGCTGCGCCGGCGATTTATGGTTACGAGTTTTCTGCTAATGAACGTCGGACATAGAGATTTTAATAACTTCAATGCTACTTTTGACAGAGTAATCGAGATAATTACTAAGGAGAATGCAAGTACAGCAAGCGTTTATAGTGTCTTTCCTCTTATCGTATTTAGATGTAAATTATTTCGTTTCTTCATTATCGTTTGCGCCTTCGTACCGGGTGTTTCAATGCATGGAGTATAAACGGTAGACCGATTCGTAAAGGATATGACGTCATTAACGATACGCTTGTAATGGCATACTTCGGATTGATTATTAGAAGAATGGCCCACCCATTTGAATAGAATAGCGCAATTCTAAGACCTGTAGGTTACCAAACGGCATTACGTGCTAACCGGGAACATTAAATCGTATTGTATATCTACAGCGTATTCCAAAAATATTGGTAAATTTAGTTAGAAAGAAGATTCTTGAATGAACTATTCCAAAATGCTAGTTTTAATTTAAGATTAATCTTTTTCCGCGAGTCTCCGGGTAAGGTTGCCTGCTCGGCCGATGTCCCTGCAGTTGGCGAAAGTTGTTCTGGGACGTGAAAACATGAATTTTAGTCTTTTTTATACTTTAAGTTTTATATTAATCCTCATATTAATCTTCATTACTTATTACAAACGTCATTTATGCAGTTCAATATTTTTGCAATCTTGTGTATATGCACTTTTTTTTAAGTTTTATCCGTGGCACTGGCATCGCCACTTGGGGATGTTTAGTTATCGGCTCTACCTAATCCTTTTCCGGCTTTCTTGGGAAGTTCTTCGCCCGTTTTTTTTACACATTGGAACTAGATTATGGAATGGGAACCATTCACTTTTGGAAATTTACATACATGGTGTGTATTCTTGTCTTTCTATTAAGAGGTATGGCTCTTGATGTAGCCTGCTTGAGAATGTGGATGTGAAGTGGTAAACGCATAACTGCAGAACAGGTACACATCATACGTGTAATATTGATACATGCCGGCTTTTGAATTTGTTGAAGTTGCTTAGCAGCTTACGTTGTCTCGACTAAATTAAGCTGAATTGAATCTATTACATCGCAGCCAATCAAGCTTTTAAACTGTGAAATTATATATGACGAATTCGCAACACTTACAATTACGATATAGCAATCCTTAGAGGTAAAACAATTCTTGCACCGTAAGGAATTTACGTTATTGTGCTACTTATGTACGTTCGTAACGATTTAAATTAGTTGAGATGTTACGACCATTTAATTCTACAATTTTTTTACTCTGTTAACTAGACCTTATTGTCAGTTATTGAATTAATATTAGAAGATGAAAGTGTTCTGTTACACATACAGTGTTGTTAAATATTATAATCTAATGTTTTATTAGGAATTAATGTAGCAACTTTTGCCAAAGACACAGAGAAGACATCAACTTCTACATAAGGCAATCTGTAAAGAAAAAAAAAGAATTTGAAACTCAGGTTACTTTCACTAGACGCAGAAACATTCTCCGATAGCAGAAGTGGAGAGCATATAGAAAGAAGTCGGGTGATTTAAAGTAATAATAATGACCTTTGCTAGGGGCGTCCGTCGTGAAAACGCTAATCAAAAGGTCTCCGAGAATATTCAGCAAAACCTTTAAAAAACTTACAATACTTCTATTAATTATTAACTATTAATTCTACGAACTCTAACAGTGTAGTTCTAATTGCTTTCCATTTATTTTTTTGCTATCACGCATGTGTATTATTTGGTTTAATATTTTGTAATATGCTTTATTGTTAACCTTGTTGTTTATATTAATATTTGTACACTGCCGTTCAATGAAGTTCGGTCATACAATAAAAATCTATTATATCACACTGTATACAATTATTAATACATAAAATTAGAAAAATATTAAGCATACACTCTTTTCTAAGGGATTAAAGCCATAAATTATTATGTAAAGTAGAAATATTGCGACGACCACAATAAAGTCTCTTCTATATCATTCCGAGAATTTCTCGGAAGCACCGATCTTTTGAAACGGGTCGTTTGGGGATTATTAACGAACAATACATTTAGGAAATATACCGCAGTATCACTCTTGTTTATTTATCACAGGCGTAAAGATATAAATTTGCTTCATTTTACTGTTGAACGTGTGTTGGTGTGCATCTGTCGTTTTTGCGCGAAAGTTTTAAGA
Source organism: Oryctes borbonicus (assembly GCA_902654985.2). Lineage (NCBI taxonomy): Eukaryota > Metazoa > Arthropoda > Insecta > Coleoptera > Scarabaeidae > Oryctes > Oryctes borbonicus. The sequence goes on along the minus strand of LR736877.1, from coordinate 5,422,189 downwards.
AAATTTACTTCAAAATGGCACGTGGCAAGTCTACCAGTGTAGAGAAACGTTCACGCATTATTACGCTGTTTGAAGAAGGATATTCGGGGCGACACATTGCTGAAAAAATAAATATGAGAAGTTCAACAGTAAATGACATCATAAAGCGATATCGGACAACTGGAACTATAGAAAATCGTGTTCGTCCCGGAGCATCTAGGAAAACAACAAAAGCTGAAGATTTGAGAATTGTATTATTAAGCAAACGCAATAGAAAATTAACAGCGCCACAAATAGCAGCCGAAGTCAATCGCGGCCGTGAAGAACAAGTTTCGGCGAGTACGGTAAAACGTCGACTTCAACAAGCGGACCTTCATGGACGCATTGCCATTCGGAAACCCTTATTACGTCGGAGCAACAGAGCAAAACGGCTACAGTGGGCGCGTTCTCATCTAGATTGGTCGTTAGATGATTGGAAACACGTGCTTTGGAATGACGAGTCAAAGTTTGAGGTTTTTGGGCAAAATCGACGAGTTTATGTCCGAAGATCTAAAACTGAAAAGTGATCCCGGACTGCATTGTGCCAACAGTGAAGCGAGGGCGTAGTTCTGTGTTAGTGTGGGGATGTTTCTCCTTTGCTGGGACGGGAGATTTATGCAGAGTGCAGGGTGTAATGAGGAAGGAAAATTATTTTGCAATACTCCAGAATCATGCAGTGCCATCAGGATTGTGTATAATAGGCCGTAACTTTACATTCATGCATGACAACGACCCAAAACACACTGCGTTAGTGTGTAAGAACTATCTAAAGGAGCAAGAAGAACAGCACACCCTGAAAGTAATGACATGGCCCCCACAAAGCCCAGATTTGAACCTTATAGAGTTGTTGTGGGATGAACTGGACAGGAGGATCCGAAAAATATGCCCAACTTCACAAGAACATTTACGGAATATTCTGCAACATGAATGGATTAATATTCCACAATCCGCTTTAACAAAACTTATCGAAAGAATGCCTAGAATAGTTCGAGGGGTGATTAACAGCAAAGGAGGTTTTTTCGATGAAAAAAAAAATAATGTTCAGTATGTTATATTAGGCCAGAATAACTTTTCATTTATTTATTTTTGTCTTTTTTACCTGTACATACAATAAAATTGCATTTTGTCTTTAGTTTCGTTTGTTTCTGTAACCTTTTCATGTTTTTTAATAACCGACCGAACTTCTCTGAACGGCAGTGTATATATCTGCTAAAATTACATTTTAAATTAAGCTCTAGCCGTAGATTTAGCTCCACGCTTTGTGTTCAGACGTAGCTAGGCATTGGCTGGCGCGATATTTTCGGGGATTACGTGCGGCCCATCTACACGCTTCTCGCACAGTGTGTGAATTGTAATTTTCTCACTATACTAAGGGGGCTGTGGCAAGGAGCAAGCAAAGCGAAGTCCACGAACATATATAAAAGCACAAGCAAGCCTATAAACGAATGAGTGTGAAAGACACTGGAAAGATCTGGTCAGTCGGGATTTGAGTCGTATTTACGATATTGATCGACTATTAATAGCTACAATATAGTCCCCCATCAGATCTTCGAGCTCCTAAAAATTAAGTATTAATTGGGTTCCTAACACAAATATATGTGTGCATAACGTAGCAAATATTTATGAATAAAAGGTATATTTTGTTCATACCTAAATATTAGCGGTCGTGTGGCAGCTCGAGAACCATTGAAACCGATTGGGAAGGCTGCGGACGGCTCGAGAACATCGGAACTGCACGGTAGAACAGTGAAAAAATGTTTTATGGACCGATGAATCAATATCCAAAGTATTTGGTCAAAGCAAAAGGATGTAATGTGAGACGGTCCGTTAATAAGAGAATTCTTTCCTAGCGTAGTACCAGCAATAACACGGTGGCGGTTCAGTTATAGTTTGGAGTTGATTTTCTTATTCCGGAACTGGAACATTAGGTCGAAAGGAATAATGCGGAAAGAGCATTATCGCGAAATATTAGAACCCATGCAACTTCTTCTGGGCTGCGAGTAATCGGCGAGAACTTCACTTTTATGCACGACAACGATCCGAAGCATACACCCAGAATATGTATACGTTATCTGATTTTAAACATTATGATGTAGACGAATACTTTAGGACTTGATTGTATAAAATTCTAAATTATTAAAGGCGATGATAATGCAAATAGTAAAATAATTGACGAACCAGTGTTCTACATTTTTATAATTTGAAGATTATTATAAATCAAATCGCAGATATGTTTCTTCTGTTAATTGTTTACGAATTCCTCACTAAGCATAATTAGAAAAAATGCGTCAACGAACATTCCATTTGGGTAATATAAGGAGCCATAAAGTAATTGTTTTTTAGGAATGCCAACTATTCAAGGAGCCGAATCGACGCAAAACACATAAACAACAGAAATATGCATGTATAATTAATAAAATGTCAAACAGACATCCTTTTATGACTCCTTAGTACTAGGTTGCTCTTACGAATTTCATGAACAGTTACATAAGATAAAAGAAATATAATTTCGGAAATTTTCTACATTGAAAGCGGATTTAAGTTTTGAGTAAACAATTTTATTGCTCGGCAGTTATTTAGCGTCTAGCGTCATATTTAAGGATTTGACCTTCTTCGTTTCATGCTTCGAATTTTTATGAAGACACACCATCTTCCACCAAATAGGCGATATCATCCGAGAGGACGTAAAATGGCACCTATGTACCTATCCGCGAATTTTTTGTAACGTTGGATAAGAATGTTTTCGAACGTAATTCTAACAGTGGAGATCTACCGAAATCGAACAGTTCAAATTAGCATTCAGTTAGATCGAAGCCATTAACGACGAGATTTTCTATAATGCACCTAAGAAAGAATAAGGCTAAGAAAATTACTGGCACATCATTAGTAGTACAGTGAAAGTAGTAGCAAATAACGCGAGTCAACCCAGTTTACTCTCTTTTCTCCAGAGTAAGTTCTGTTTTAGATCCACCTAGTTAAGGAATATATCAATGATAAACATGTTGAAATAATATACAATGCGTCCACTTATAGTGTACGGCCTCCCCTGAATAATATTCGGAGATAAATTATACAGAACATAAAACTATGCTCAAGTATACTCAGTTTTAAATTTTCGTCGGTAAAGTATTGCGCAAAAGACATTAAAGGCACAGGATACTTCAAAATCTTCTTCTCGTCCTATTCTAGGATTTTTCTCTGCCAAAACTGACGAATACAGTCTCCTTCCGCTATAGGAATTCTTCCTGGGTTTTCCGTATATGTTTCCACAGCAGTATTGCGCATGCCGCTCGAGCATAGAGCAAAGGAAAAATTCCCCACACTTGCCGTTTCTCATTTTTCTTATTGCGTACACTCGAGCAGCTAATTTTCTAATTTTTGTCAACTCATTTGAAGCTTAAGTTGTGCGATGTATGGAGACTGAGAACTGCACTACTTTTCTCTCGCATTCCAGAATGTGCCTACGCACTATACAAAAATTCGGGAAATAACATCCATTATACTTGACAGTATTGGCAGTTCTAAGAGCATGGAAACAGTCTACTCAAACGTTGCCATCAGTTGTTTTTCGGTATATGTTTATTGCTATTACGTATCGTTTTTATTTGAACGTTCATTGAATGCTAAACAGAACATTATTCGTCACAAAACGCCGGAACGAAACGATATTTTTCTCGTCGTAAACAGGCAAACATGTAAATTAGAATAGAACACGTTAGAGTGCGTGCTCTGGTTCAAAGCTTTAGGTAACGAGCTATGCGGAGAATTTTTTAATTGTATTCCGTACCGCAGGTTAAACTAACCGTGTAAAAGTATTCCTTTCCGCATGCATGTATACGGGTATGCTTGCCGAGTATCTAATACGAAATGATTCGAAGAAAATTGAAAAGACTCTTTTTTTAAACATGAACCTAACCATTAAGATTCGTATTTATCAGCAGCTAGTCGTCCCCACAACAGCTAGATTAATTAGTTGAATTATTGGGATTTTCAGTTACAAAGATAATCACTCAAAATTTGGTATCACCGTTTTCTGTTGCAGATCTACTCATGGTAGGTCTTTTATACCGAACACTCCCAATTTATCTAGATTGAGTCGAAAATTGCCTTGTTTGGATGATTTTTATCCCAAATTGTTAATTAATTAATCTCCAAATTCCGGTTAAATTTAACTTTCAATCGCATTCTTATTGATTTTAATGCGGTTATTTATTCTACCATTATAGAAGCGAAATCGTACTTAAATACACCATATTAAAGTGCAAACATTTGCGTGATGCAAACTCGTTAATCGTTGCAAACATTTCGCTGAACGTGTTTTGTTCCAGTTGCTTATGTAACAACGCTGGGGAAAAATACAAATATTTTGAAATCGAAATGATAGTTAACAATGACCAGGAAATTTCCACCTGAAACAAACGCACGCGAGAAACAAATTGTGCGCGATAGAATGGAATATATAAGTTCATGGACCAAAAGATTATGGAAAGCATTGTAAGTAATTTTATAAGATCGAGATCAGGTACTTTAAAATCTCATTAAAATTAAATCAAAGTCAGATTAGCGCCTTGTTTTTCAACGTAAAGTAATTTAACCGGAGAAGGATGATGTCGACAATTTACCAATGAGAATTAGCGTTAAGTATTAAGGTTAATGGAGTGTTAGGAATAAATAATTGCTATGTAATCATATTTTGGAGAATACACAGGTTACGACTCGGCGGCCCAGTAAGGAAAGAAAGCGCTGTGTGTTCGAGTCCCATCAGGGTTAAGTGGCAAATTTTTGCAGCGCGCGCTGCAGTTAAATAAGGATTCCTTGAAGTCTTCGTTTCGGTATATCTGAGTTCTTGATTATGTCAAGAAGAGAATGTCCGCCAAACAGTCTCTATAGCACAATACGTACACATGTTCAAATGTTAAAATATCGAAAATGCGATAGCTAACTTTACGCATCCTGTTAATTGTTTTTATACATGGAAGCTCTAAAAATAAAATAAAATTGAGTGTAACATCCAGAATGCGCATCTATCTTAGGTGTTCGCTTGTTTTAGATTGCGTTGATCAATTGAAGAAAACTGGCCAAACATGAATTTCACGAAAATTGCTGCATGAGCGGGTCTACACCGGTGGCAATCACAATTACGCTGGAGAATCTAAACAAAACAATAATTAAAGTATCTATCCTATGAAATCATCGGAATTCTAGAGTAATTATGTAAACAAACCACAAAAATTTCATTGTTAATTAGCAAATATTTGCTATTGGCCAATTCCACGATAACATATCGTTACCTGTGGATTTACTGTTTCGCAGCTTGCCGTACCAGAACCCGCAACGATTAATATACATGCACGCATCGGTTTCGAATGTAAGGAACGCAAATTAATTACGAGCGGCTTCTTTGAAATAACACCTAAATTAACATGTGAATAACGAATGTCCAATGCTCGCTATTCGGAACCTAACCCACTTTTACGAAATGCTGCTGATTAGAAAGAAAGTCATACGATTAGCGTTGCTTGATAAGTGGCTGACGCTTCGCTGAATTGATGTAAAGATTTATTACATGATAATTACCGTAACCATATGCGAAACTCTTAAGCTATTTTCTTAAGGCAATAATATCAATTATACATGGTACGTACTTCCCAGTATTTTTGAAAAAAAAGACCTATTATAAGTTACAAACAGTATTTAAAAAAAAACCACAACCATTAGTTTCCATGTAAAAGATAGCTATGATCATTTTTTATAAATTACATGTATAGTTAATATAATTTAATGAACATGTTCTTTCCATTTTTAATAATCCGGCCTCTTTGTTCGGAGATAATTTCAGTTGATTAAATATAATCTGCAAAGAATGTCGACGAAATTTCTTCAGCTAATTAGATCTGAATCTGGAGCCAATAATTCCAATTTCCAACGTTACAAGAGAGAGGTTCCTTTCTCAAACATGACGTACGCCAATATCAAGGCAAGAGTACATTTTCCGCTCATTTTTTAAGTTAAATTAAATTAAACGTGGGAAACACCAAAACCGCAATACTCATTTGTATCTTTTAACATTTTTTATTTTAGCTGAAACTTCTGTGTCCGCGTGGGATCTTTTTATTCGCGTCTGCGGTTAATGCATGGGCTGGTAATTTTGAAGGGTGAGGTACGGCAAATCTTTCCAGAATTTGTGTACAGCGCATAATGGAATTTCAAGGTGGCAGACATGAAAATTTGCCAGATCATGTATCGCTTCCACTTATGTGTTCCAGTTCGAACCTACACTAACCTTCTGTACTAAACAGTACTTGACACGTACGATTAGCGCACATAGCTGCAATTCCTCGACTAGTTTCCGTAGATACAACATTTAAAAGCAATTTTTTTTTGTAAATACAGCTGTGATAGCTTTCTATAATTAACTTTAATGTTAATAGTAGTGATAGTAAGTGATTAGAATGAATTTATGCATTCAGGAGCATAATACGCAAAATTAATGGTTTATAAATTAATGGCAAAATTAAAAATTAATGGTGAATATTCGGTCTATTAAGAAATAAAGACTAGGTACGTAGACCTAGAACAACTACCAATACTAGTGTGTTCTGATGTCTAGATCAGAGTAATCCTACTTTTACCCAAAATATTATCATTTCATCAGTCAGCTACGAGCCTGAAGTTTCTCTCCTCACGAGAGCTCGCTTCTAGCGGTCCAGCTACCAGAGAAAATTTTACGAACCTGTATCTGATACATCTACTCAAGGGTATTGCGATATCCGCATCGGTAGCATATATTTCAGGCTACATACATGTGCTCAGACTACATGTTGGTTCCTGCACCGATTTCTGAGTTTATTCTGGAACCATTGGCGTAAAGATTGTCGACATTAATCGAGGAATCCTTGTTACTGCGCCAGCAGTGTCTCTGTCGTTGTAACAGGAATTCTGCAACGATGTCCGAGGACCTCTTCACCCAGCGCTTTGTCGAGGAGTTCTATCCGAGCGCAGCAGTTTTATGGCAACTGTACATGAAGATGATAGTATTTGTAAACAGCTGTCCTGGCATCTCTTTCCAAAAATATAAAATAAATAATAAAATTAAAAAAAAATATGTAGAGAGGTGTAAGATCCAGGAGATTAAGAATCTAGTACTTGACGCAGCAGTGATCATCAGGTTGGCTATTCTTTCCAACAAGGTAAGTTAACTCTCTCTGCAACATATCGGCCCTTCTCTTGCCTGATAACAGCGTCGGTCAGAAAATCAACGAAAATAACCAAATGAAAGCACAGTACAAATCATTTGATCAAAATGAGCAACTTTAATGAAAAGAGCAACTTTAATATTTTAAGAAACAAATATTTGGTCTTTGCTTCAGATGTTCCTTGTTTCTTCAAATTTCGCATAGAAAGAGTGGAGAAGATTTTATTGCTGGCACACGTTGACTAATAATGGATGTAACTTAGATTAAAGGTAAACGCCTATGAATGCTTATACATACGTGGTATCCCTCTGAAAATTGCAGAAATAAGCTTGTATTTCGAACACCGACACCACCTTGAGATCGTAATCAAAGTGTCAACAGAGACATCACGTGGAGAATAAGTTAATAAATCAATTAACAAATCGATTCTAAAGTTTATAGATTATTTCGAAAATGTTGAAAATACTTCTATCCATGGTATTTGCAAATTTTCCATTATTTACGCATTAGAATACGTTTACTTTTAGCACTTCTGCTATAGTTTAAAGACAAAGAAGGTGCGATCTTTACATTTTAATTTTGAATTATATCTCTGCTCGAAAACATGTACACTATTAATTATTCACATTACATAACCAATACACCACCGCGTTTTCTCGTATTGCTTATTGTTTGCTGCCAGAGTCCTTGAAAACGTTAACGTTGGAATTACTTGCAAGAAGCACATGCTGTAATGAGCAAAAAGCGTGAATGGGATTCCTTCGAATCCAAACCATGAAATGGCAAGACGCAAGACAATCAATTGGTTAATTAAGCTACCGAGATATTCGTTTTTGCACTATTACAATTCTTCTCTGGCTAAATAGATTTGCTGTTTTATGTTGTTCATAAGAGAGCCTAGATTAACCAAACAGGCGTAATGAACTGACGTGGTTGAAAACTTTTTTCAGGGCATCTTGCTCCTTAGATATTAAACATTTTTTTGGTTAATGATACTTTATATTTACCTCAGCAAAAAAAAATCTAATAATGTTAAGTAGGTTCACACTTAGAAATACCGCGTGTTCAAATTCTTGATGCTAATTTACATGTAACCGTGTTAAGCTTGACGGCAATTATTTCCAGATTAATCAGGTTAGTGAATCTTTTTCTTCGCCGGCATTTTCGAAACCAAATTCACGTGTGGAAGTTCCACAAACGCGGTAAATGTTTGTTTCTATTTTTAACTATATGCTGAGATTTCCTATTAGTCATACAAATGTTTTAGCTTGTCAGAAAAAATAACAAGGATCCACGGGTATTGTACTAGTTGATTGATATGTCATTCAAATTGCTGAAGTAACATGTAACTGAAGCTTCATAAAAGGAACATTTTCAGTATTTACCGCTGGAAGCCATCGGTCAAAGGAAATTGGTCGACAATATCATTCTTTGACACCGTGACAAATGTTCTAGTGCAAAAATTAAGTACAAAAACCTAACAAGAAAATGGAAGAATTTTGAAACAACGTATATACCTTCATTTGAATATTTAAATGAAATGAAACAAACATCATCAAGAAGATGTATTCGACAGCAATAACGATATAAATACAAGAATTAAAATTTAATATTTTGTTGCCTCTCCATTCGCCCCGATAACCTTGACTAATCTGTGAGGTATGGCTGAGGCATAGGATCTCTGAAATAATTCTGTGGTAAATCACTCCAAACATTATTAATTATTGCGATACGTTTTTCGATATTTTTAACTAAATAGCTGCACATATTTTCAATGCGATTAAGATCAACGCTAAAGCTCGGCCAGTCAAGCACTTGTACATTATTGTTTTGGAAAAATTGTCCTACCCCGTTAGCTGTACGAATTGAGCAGTTGTCTTGTTGGAAAACTAAGTTGTCGCCCGGATACGCTTGTTTCACACTTTTTCTAAAGCCCTAACGTAAACGTCATCTGTCAGCCATCCATCTATTTGCGATAACACCCGACAACTAGTTGCAGAAATCCATGCCTAAATGTTGCCGCTGGTGTCACTGGAAGCCCTTTCTTTCCCAAAAGTCGTCCTGTTTTAATACGTATTCTAAAGCAAATTCCACTTTGGCTTCTTTATATTTAACTCTAAGACGAAATTTTCTATCCGCCGAACGATTGTTTAAATTAATCTAGAGCCAATAGTGTGATCTCTCAGCTCTTACGCTTCTTGATTTAAAATCAAAAACGTATGTTGGTAGATCACAAACCGACGTTATCTGCAATATACTTAACGAAAGTGTCCACCAAGTTGCTTGGGAAGAGCCCGGTCAATGGTATTTGGTATATTTGATTTAAATTCCATTTGTTGAATAATAGCATTTATCTTTGCTTTTTGCTGTTAACGAATATGAGCTGCAAGGGTACGCTAAGGATCTGGTAATCATGATCCGTCGAATATATAAGAATATCATGCTGCAACTTATGTAAAGAACTAACAACGCAGATAAATTGTATTAAAATCATGAACCCGCAAAAGATTACAATAATTAGCTTCGGCGATGAAAGCTGCTCGGTAAGAACCGGAGCTTTTTTTTTAAAGCTTCAAATAATCTTCTGTAGAGTACGATAGATACAAGCTGTGATTAACGTTGATTAATATACTATTATTACTGCTATACACTAAATAATTGCAACAGTTGTTAAACCTTCCGTAATAACCTCCAGTTTGTGTAACTTGCTCCCCAAATGTATGTATTTGGAAACAAAGTATGTAATTGTCAAATGTATGCTACGTTAACTCTGCTGGCGTCATTAAAATATTCGTATTAAAATAATTTTGATCTCAGAGTTATTTCATTACATAACTGATGACATTAACACTACAGCGTGTTATCTTCCCGTTATTAATGAATATTTTTGGATGAATTTTAATACCATACCGATTATCATCAAGTAAACGCATGTTCTTTCCTTATTTTATTACTTTATTTAGCTTCCAATACCTGTATCTTGAGGTTACCCGATAGTAGTTTGATATTATCCTTACAGCGTGACGAGGAAATCTATTCCGATAGATTGAACGACCTCTAAATCGTTATAACTAACAACGATTTATGCACAAATAAATTTCAAAGTAGCCGCGCGCTTGAATTTAAAGGTAAATTTCTACCGTCGGAGACGTACGCCTATTTATTATTACGGTTTTAGCGCTTGAATGATAACCGGTGTTGGCGCATTTGTACCTAGCACCGTTTCTTATTAGCGCTGTGCAACGATATTTAATTGCAAAGAATCTAAATACTAGATAAATCGATCAAGAATCAGGTCAAGATTTTAAGCTAAAGTTGATGGTTTCGCGGCGCTAAAATTGAGATAACGCCAAGGTTCCGTTAAGTGTAGATAGGAACGTACGTGAGCACGTCATTACTCTTACACTTGACGTTCTCCCATTGCCAAGGTGCATGCTTCGCATTAAAAATTTCAGTCGAAATTTTATGCGCTTAAACTGTTTTACCTTGCATTTAAATTATATAAATTAAGGAACGAATTTTAAATGTTAAATTTATTAAATTGGATAAAACTAGTAAATAAACCGACTACATTGATCCTGGTCTTTGTTGTTAATTATTCTTTTTGTATTATCAACGGTTAACCACGAATATTATTAGGTCGTTACCATTATAATTTTTGAATGCTGACATAATAACTCTCTAACGTAACCTTCGATTTATCATGGATTCATAAATAATGAACAATGCTGTTTCTAATGTATCTATGATTTTTTATACTCTTTCTTACACGTAATTGTGGTATTTATGTAACATGTCTATACAACAACCTCAATAAATTATATTTTGTTCTTCTTGAAGCATGTACTTACTGTATGTAAGAGTTCCTTGGAATTGTATGTCTGGAATAAAAATATGTCGTATAAAACATTGCTAACTGCATAAATTTGCATTATATTAAGTTGAAAAGAAATATATATTTTTTTTTAAGCAAGATTTCCTTAAACCGCATTACTTAATTCCGACGTTTCAGAAATAAATCCTTTTGTTTTCGCCCCCCAGCTGGGTACTAATAAGCTGTGGTTTTGGTAATTTGTTAGTATAATGTGGTGCTATTTTGCATATATGTACATATATAAGTGATTACGGTTTAAGATTAAATTATACGCAGATTTTAGAAGACTTTAGAAAAAGGTGACTCCATCAGCTTTATTTCTTTTGTTTGATTATTAAAGGAGTACTGCAAATGTAGCATGAAAACACCCCAGTCTTGCCCACCGGAGATGCATATCTAAGGAGATATTCGACGAAAACTGGAGCGATGTCGA
>LR736877.1:5309349-5410658 GCA_902654985.2 Oryctes borbonicus | reverse complement strand
GCATATCTGAGAAGATAATCGACGAAACTTGGAACGATGTCGATTTTCCGTCCGTTTCCGACGTCGTCCCCGAATACATTAAACGCCCAAATCTCCTGTAATTACTTCACGAAACATAATACATGTGATAAAATGAACGCAACCTTCACCGGTACGCATACAATGACAATTTCGGATAGAAATTTAAGTAAAACCTCAGTAAAACAATAATATAGATGCAGTTCCGGTTCTAAAGAGACTATAATACGCTGACCTTTAAATGATACAGTAGAATATATAATTATTGCGTATGTACGTATTATCGATATCGTATCTCCGATTTCTCTAGATTTCAGATTAAAATCAATGAATTAGTTTATTTATTCTGGGCATTCAATTAAAGCCATTGCATTGCATATCAACGTTATCGGCTTCTTATTTTACGATATTAAATAAGTTATAAATAATTTTATGACAAGGCTATTTGATATGAAGTACTTTTAATAAAATATTTTTCAATATAGCTCACGTAAGCTATAACCTTTAATAAGCTATTAAACTAACATTCAAAAGGAGAACTTTGGAAGGAGTATACCAACAGAAAATTTTCACCATATCTCTTCACAATATTAATGAATTGATTGAACTAGAAACTCTCACACTTGTCTAGAATCTCGTGTACAACCCTCGCCAAAGAAATCCCAAGCCACTTTATCGGCCAACAAGGATGTTTTGGGATGCACGCGGTATAATCCACGTTTTATTGCGGGCGACGGTGGTTCTGTCTCAATATATCTATTTTATATAAGAACCTGCATCCTTCACAAAGTAAGACTATATAGAATGGAACCGTATTTTTTAGCTTAAACTTATCATCCATTGATTAAAGAGAGTCTGCAGAAACTTCGACAAACAAACCGAAGTTTACTATCTATCTTTATACGCATCTTATGCAAATAGGTATGCATAATTTTAACATCGACGCCTGGTGGAAATGCAGAAAATGCGTACAATTTAAAAATTCACGAGTGGTTTAAGTACCTATCAGCTTATATAACGGTAGAAACTCAAACCACGCGATTTGTGCGTTCAGGTACACATATTCGCCAATTTCCGGTTGGATAACCTACCCGGCGGAAATTGCTACGCAGAAAAATGCATTTGATCGGACAAAGCGGCGAACATTTGATGATAGGTTAATTGATTGGACGCAAATAGTTGGAATAATTGTATCGGGAGTGACGTAACGATAGATACGCTGAATAACTAACTGCTTTTGCGACACCAACAATTATTTAGGGATTCAACAACAATTGTGTTGCGTAAGTAACGTTGATAATAAACAATGTGAGTACGCATACGTAGAATCCTTGTAGATTAAGTGAATAAGTTCAATTTATTTTTAAGAAAATTGTGCGAATTAAGTGTTTATTCTCTTAGATTCGAGTATTTCGTTGTCCTATATTCCAGCGAAAAAAATATTTAAAGTAATATATTATTATCTTATATACACATATAAAAGTGTTGGTAGTTAAAGGCTAACAATTAAAAAGAAACTCAACTTAAAATATTCAAGGTTTCGCATCATTATTTTAAAGCTGATATACATTCAGATAAAAGATATCAGTAATTTCATGTAAAACCGTGATGCTTAACAGCTGAAGATCCTATCTTGAGTTAATGGTCTGTTACTGCATCCGTGGCTTGTCTCTAATTATTTTCCTAAAGCAATATTTTCTTCGGCGACGACCGTTCGAGGACACCCCAATTAGAAGAACGTGGACTGGAGGATATATGGTTGCAACAGAAAGGTGCAAGGGTGCACACATGCAGACAGACAATGGAACATGTTTTCTGCGCGCATAATTTCTCGATTTGGTGATTTAGCATATCCGAGCAATTCGTTAGATCTGACAACTCCAGATATTTTTTCATCGGTCTTCTTCAAAGAATTAATAACCTTCATACCATATAGCAGCTAAAAGATAACATCCGTCAAGAAACAGATATCTTGACTCGAAGATGTAGTCGCAAGAATACGATCATGATTCGCAGCTAGAGGTTTTCCATCCATCTTCCATCTTCCATTGATTATTTGGCTTAAAATGTAATATACAAATAAATATTTAAACTATTTTTTTTTTGTTTTTTCTTACATTACATTATAAATGATATCAAATCGGAAACTTCATTACGACTTTTCTTGTATTTAAATTTATCAGAATTAGGTACTTGCAAAACGTAAGATATCTTTTAAGAAATAACAAATATAATTTGATGTTTTTCTGTGAATGTTTGTTCTTTTAACTATCGATTCTCTCTGCATTATGCCATCATCTAGTTAAACCAAATATTAATAACAAATATTGACAAATCTGATTATATCACGATTACTACATCCTTAACCCATTTTCTTATTTTTTCCCTTTCAATTCGCAATGCAACAACAATTCAGAAACTACCTGCTAATAAGTGTTTGTCGTTACTTAACCGAAGTTACAATTCTCTCGGAACAAGAAGTAAAACAATATTTACTTTCACTTATCGCTAAGACATACTTTACGCCCTTGCGACACGTATGTAACAATAAGATAAGAAATCGATCTTAAAAATTGAGCAATCGTGTTATGATATAATGTTTCCGATAGATTTTTAGAAATACTTCTAAAAAACAATTAATCCTAAATGTGTTTTACAATATTTTAATTTAACGCTCGAGAAATTGAGATCATGGTTGATTTAATAACCATTTAATATTAATATCGTGTTTTTTCAGAGAATTAACTAGAAGATGTACTTTAAAATAAAATGTGCATTTTTTTATTTGTTTAAAAGTGTGTAATATGTTAAATAAATAAATTACCCGGTATTAAAATAATAGAGAAAATGTAAAATTATTTAAGATATATGAAGAAAATGTAAATTTTCCGATGTGTATAATAAGTTGCCTATACAACTCGGCGCCAATGTTTTATACGATGAGAGCGTCTGGTTACCATGAAAACGAAGCAAAGTAAACAAACGTCTACATTGATAATTCATATAAATAAGGTTAAAACAAAGCGTTTTAGTGCGGTCCTTCGTGAAATATTTGCATAAAAATAATAAAAAATATGTCGTATCGAGATATTCGTAGTAAGTATTGATTCTTACTTAAACACAACTTTGCTGCTTGAAAGCATAATTTTATTTTGAACAGATTTTACGGAAATGTTACGAGCTTTAGGATATCCAACTATGGTGTCCATGGAAAGCTTCCGCATACCAAATTTTCCATTAGTTGCGGATTTATTGGTGTGGTTGGCTAAAAGGTTTGATCCAGATGTGGATATTCCCAAAGAAATAGAAACTGAAGACGAACGCGTACTTCTAATACGAAACGCAGCGCAGTTTATGGTAAGAAATAGTTTGTTTGTTGTTTATTTAGATTTTCTCGAATTCATAATAATGAGTACTAAGTGCTTTATTCACGACTGAATACCTTCAGATATTATTAACTTTGTAAGGTCCAGTAAAATTCCGCATTACGCTTCCCTCCGCAATATTCAGAATTTCGGTCCTCCTAATGGCGATGCCATATCGATACACTTTAGGTAATTGGTGTAGCGTTCGAAACTTAAGACCTATATACAGTCGTAGGAGTTAAATTTTGATGTCCTGCTTTTAGGCGGTTAAAGCGAACGTCAGACTGAACACTAAAAGGCTATATCAGGCAGACGGTTACGCCGTTAAGGAGCTTCTGAAAGTGGCGAGCCTCTTATACGACGCTCTAAAAGTCAACGAGATCGAACAACGTCAGGACGAGGATGATGACGTTAACTTGAAGGAATTCGACGTCAGCGATAAGGTTTGTTTTCATGGGCTTTATAATTTAATTGCACTATTAGACTTTATTTTACCACGGTACGGCTATGGATTAAAATTTGTTAGGGCCAGATGGAATTCCGAAAATTTTGAACGTTTCTGAATATATTAATAGTTTTGTTTATTTTGGGATGTCGAGTCATCATGGATTATTTATATTTATTTTTTATTATTAATTATAATTTAAATCGATCCAATCATGCTTCTTCCGTGATAAGTCCAGTTTTGCATATTGCGACGATATCTCTTGTCTCTCAATTTCCCGAATGTTCTTTTGCAGCAGGAAATTAAGGGATCTCGAGAGGATATCGTCGGTTAGAATGGTTTCCATTATATCGCTTGCCGTCATAAACTTTTTACGTCTAAGGCGACACTAAATCTAATTGCATTACAGTTACATGACCTGAAACAATCCAGGCAATTAGCTAGCGAAATAACCTCTTCTGGGGCGACTTTATTCGATTTGCTCGGGAAAGAAGTCGACTTAAGGGTGAGTTTTATATTTTATTCTCTTCTTACTTCTTTTCTGTCTGATTTAAAACCATTACCGGGAGCTACGCTGTTAGCCCTTGCGTGCAACACGGATTATAAAAAAGAAGAATTGAAACTTAAGCCAATTTTAAGTGTTTAATGGAGATGTACAAAACATTTAGCCGTATTTTATATAGAATCAAAATTATTTTCTTTTTCCCTTTGTGCTGGGGACTTTTTCATTAATGCAATATGAGATTTTGACAATATACGCCGATCGCATAAATGTATATGACTTTTATATGATAAGATTTGTAACTCTAAATCTTCCAGAAATGATCGAGATTTAACACTTTGGAAATAAAGGAAGTTTACTCTAAAAATACTTTATCACTTGAGACGGTCGAAACTACATTAAAATATGAAAATTTGTAAATCTTTAAATGAACATCAGGTATGGGCGTTTTTTGCAAAGAATATTATTTTTAAAATTCACACTACTCGCCTGTATTTTCATGTTTCAATATATGCTTTAAATTTAACTAATTTATGTATCTGCACTTCTCCTAACTACGTTTACAGTGTCACAGAATTTCACATTTAGGGGAGAAAAATGTTACGTCCGTTTAAATACATTCTACCTATGTGTGGACATGCAAATAGCGTAATTAATTAATGTGAACGCTGTAATGGTGCTCCTTTAAAGCCTGTTACACACGTAACTGTACAAATGTACGAGCTTATATTGTCCCAAGCAGAAAAATTCTCGTACAATTTAAATTGACCGTTCCGGTAGCGAAGGTGAATTTTGCATGAAATTAGCGAATACGTCCTTTATTACAGGAACGGGAAACGTAAATTGTCTGCGAAATTTTAACATTTCTATTGGAAGTGCGACCTTTGTAAATCGAATGGTGAAGAATTGAAAGTAATCAATCCTCTTATGAAACGCAAGATGTCTGCAATCTGCTTTAATGAAAACTAAAATCAATAAAACTCTCGATGGGTGCCCATCAATTGGTTCATTTTGTATATGTTGGCAGCACACGAACAAATAAGCCATAATTGTGTTCGGTGAGTTGCTTGTGTGGTGAAATGTTGGATCAAAGAATTTTTCTGAAATGTTGCGTTAGAAACGGAATAATATGCAGCGAAGCTTTCAAAATGTTAAAGAATACCTTTGGCGACAATGCTATATCACAACCACGAGTTTATAAATGGTACAAACATTATAAAGAAGACCGAGATAATATCCAAGAGGGACGTCCTCAGTGATAAAAACGTGGAAAAGTGATTATGTTCGCTAGTAAAAGAATTTCTATTACAGAGGTTGCTGGAGAAATAGGAAAAAGCGGCCGAATTTTGGAGAGACAAGACCACGGCAATGAGTATTTCGCTTTGCTTATCCAATAGTTTTTGCAAAAACAGCGCTGTGACTTGTTCTCATTTCTCAAACTTAAAAAGACACTTAAAGGACAATGTTTTTGAACAATGTTTCCGATAAAGACGAAACCGCAGATTGAGCTGAAAGTGATACCTACTGAGGCGGTCCACCAATGCTTCTCAAACTGAAAACTACGTTGGTATAAGTCTAATATCACAGGGATACTATTTTGAATAAATACTTTCTGAGAAAATTGAAAATTCTCGTTTCATTTTGAACATACTTCGTAACTTTCTCAAGAATAATCAAGCATTGTCTCGTTGGAAATGCTTTGCATTGTCTTAAAAATAAATATATCAATAAAGTTTCATTAAAGAACAATTCCCTTTTATGTATATTATCTAGAAATTCATAATACATAATAGGGTTGTACAAAGTTTTTGAACTTATGGAAAATCTAAGTAAATCAAGCCAGGCTAGCATCTTCCAATTGTAGGCGGTTTGTTAAGAAACATTGACAATTAAAAAAAGAAAAGTAGAAAGAGGAGAAACTTTTCTGGGAAGTCTCTTCAATATTAGAATGTAAAGATTATTAAATTTACAACCGAAACTTTTTAAAGAAGAATCCACTATCTTTTATTTAACATGCTCTTACAGTCTCCATATAATTTGTTAAAAAAAGAAATAAAATGTACTTTTCTTATTTAAAACTTAATTAAGCTGTTATTGTAATTAATGTAAAACTTATAGCTTGCAATCTTGTAAATACAATATATTGGCCAATTTTCGTTACAATTCCAAATTTAGTTTTAGTGAATGGAAATAATGTACTTGCTTAATACGAGATTCCGAAATTTCCTTTCCGCAGAGCACGAGAAACATCAGCGCCGCTAAACAGTACGAAGTCGGCGACGTAGAAGAGGGTATCAAGAAGGCCATTGAATCGATTAAACAGGAAATTGGCGACACGAAGCAGTTAATAGACAATGTTTCCGCAACGGAAGCTAGTCTAGATGCGAAGATCGAGCGTAGGAAGGTCGAGATCGACCGCTACGAGAAGCGATTGCAAACTTTGAAAAAAGTACGGTGAGTGATGCGAATTTAAAACGATGCGGTTGTTTCGGAAAACTTGATACATTTGCCGTTCGCCGCTTCTATCTGTTTTGGTTTTTAAAGTCGATTCCGTATAGTGGCCGTTCTAAATTTGGTGGCCGCGCCCGGATTCTCGCTTGTTTTTGGCAAACTCGCTTGACAGATTGGAAAACTTAACAACAGGTTAATTGCTAATGGAAGTTTTGGTTTTATTACAAAGTTAGCTTCGTATTCACTTTTGTTTTAAGTTGCGAAGTTCGAGGGCGTTATTTTATTTTATAATTGTTCAATTTTTATTATTGATCGGCTATATATAGAGTGTTTTCTTTAAGAACGTCGTTACAATCGATCTATTTAGCAATGACTAAAGGCAGTTAATCCCCTGGCTTATAATATCCCAAATACCTCCAAAGGTTTCTTATTTGAAATGCTATTTAAACTACTCTAATATTCTAAATGTTCTACTTGACCTAAAATCTTCATATCTGAAATGGACAACTAAACTCAATTCTTTATACATAAAAAACTGAGCAATTGTAAATTATGTAACTAATAATTTCTCATAAATCTCATTTCTTTTCAGGCCTGCCTTCTTGGAAGAATTTACAGCGTTAGAGTTAGAATTAGAACGTCTTTTCACGCAATATTCTTCGCGATTAAGATGTTTGAACCAGTTGGAAAAAACTGCAGCGGAAGCAGAAAGGGCACATTTAGAAAGACAACAGTTAGCCGCGATGAAGAAGATAGTTAAAACAGAGTCTACGGTGATTATGGAAGACGACGTTGAAGCTGAATTATTAGGCCTTGAAGAACATCCACCCGAAGCTAAAAATCCAACACTATCGAGGCAAGAAAGGCCCAGAGCAAGGACTGGAGGTAACAAAATTAGTGAAATTAGAAGAACGTAAATTGTACATTGAATCATTCCTAGGTCGTATGCGTTCCGAAAGACCAACCGCGTTTGGTGGGATGGAACCGACAGTTTCGTTGAGCGGATCCTCGTTGGATTTGAGTACGGATTCTGAAACAGACGATGTATTTTTGGATAGGGACGAACCCGAGTTGCAACATTCTGATGACGATTCGTTAGGTTTGGAGGTATCCAATATGGAGAGAAGAGCCCCGTCCGGTACAAAGACAAGCACTAAAGTTCAAGATAATAGTGATGACGACTTTTAATTGTAAAATACATACACAAATAGCACCAAACAATTATTACCCACAAACAAAAATAACTGGATCGATTTTAATTAAATAGTGTGTCGTTTATCCATTGTTCTTATTCTTGTTGAAAAATCAGTACAAATTATGGATGATTTCTCTTAACTGAAACTGAAAAATCTAAATAATTCAGAAATAAACGTGAAATGTCAAGTCTTTTTACAATAAGAAGCCACAAGCTTATGTCGTATCTCGTCTTCGTCTTTTGTTTCCGAAGAAGGCAATTTGTATTTTCAGTTTTCTTTTGTTTAAAATTAAATTCAACTCGATTTTAGAAATTCTATAGAAGTCTGCGTTAATATTTAGTATCCTGCTCCTTGCTCTGATCATCTTCTTCGCGATTTCTTTGTAGCTTCCTCGTTGCGATTAATTTTCGGCACCAATTCCCGATATTCTTTCACCGCAACGAAAAACACAGTCACCACGCTCACCTTTCCGTCGTATACCCGAGGGTGCGGCGTTGCAAATAACCTGGAAACTTGAAACTGCTCAACGGAGGCGTTTGTTAATTTCCCAAGGGTGTTCCTTACGAAACTCGAGTGACAAATTCTGATAAAGAATGCTGAGCGTCCTTCACCTAAAGGGGTAATCAATCAAACCTTTCGCTATTAAAATATGTATTCAATACTTTCCGGAGTAGGAACTTAATGTGAAATGACAGAATGACGCAAGAGGCGTGAAAAATGAATTACGAAGAGGGAAAATGGTTTCTGGCGATTATTTTTCGATACGTTTAGATAACTTTATTTACACTTTATAAAAATATTTCTTTCTTATATACAAACGTACAGAGTATAAACGCGAATGAAAGCATATAAATACAGATTTAAAATAAATATAAATATAAGATATAAAATACATATCACCTGGCAGCATACTAGCTGGCTAAAAATACACATACTAACTATAAAATAACAATAGTAACTAGTCAGTCTGTCGTTTAAGTCAAGTTTGTCTACAATGTCTGTATTGTGCATCATGTCTAGTATTTTGTTGTACAAGAGCTAAGTGGTCGATTTATGCAGCGGGGGATGTCGTTCTCTTCGTGTTAATCATTGGTGTTGGCAGCTCAGAAGCACAATCGGTATCGGCAAATAACTTCAATTGTGGCATCACAAATGTATCTTCAGTAACATCTATAAAATCTGTTGATTTATATCTAAAAAACAGAAGAAAACATGCTGGTAAAGTTCTAAAAATACCATCTTTGAATTTGTAATATGCAACCAAGTTAAATAATACATGTGCTTACTCGTCATCGCTTGGTAAAACGTCAACTTGCACAACTTCAATTCCTTCTAATTCTGGTAGAGCCACTTCTATGTCTTCGCTTTGGTCATCGATCTGTTCCTTACTTTCAACATTATTTCCATTTACATTGCGATAACCACCTTTTACAGATGATATTTTCACGTAATTCTTATTACTGGTTGGTTTTAGTCTATTTGGAAATAGATTGGTCTTAAAGTCCAGTTTGTCATCGATGTGATGGGAATAGCCGTTAGTATCGTCATGTGATGATGTAAGTTTCGTCGGTGCATTTATGTAATGTATGGAGCCGTCAAAGTTACTGTAAAAGTTATTTTTTCTTTTATCGTCGCGAGTGTAAAGATAACTTGGAAAAGTAGGTCCCAGAGTCTGCGGTTCACGTGTTGTCTGTCTGATAGTCTGTGTGGAAGGTTTTGAAGTTAAGTATGAAGACAGTTTATGTACTGGTACGTCGTAGCCACCTTGCGTGTTAGTATTGTACGATTCGTGAGGTCTTAAGATGATTATAGGTGTGTATGAAGATTTAGAAGGTTCTGGATGAAAGTAATTGTAGTTAGCGTCAATATCTTCGGTCTCAGGTGTATTAGAAAATTGTTTGTTCGTTTGATATGAAGTAACAGGTCTTTTAGTACCATAAACAGGGATAACATGCATGTTAGTTGCCTTGGTAGTAGATTCCTCTACCATATAGCCAGTCACGTAAGTTACCTTTTGAGAAGGTTTTAGTATATAAATAGGGTAACTAGTACTTGGTCTTTTTGTCGCTATTTCTGGTATAAATTTATGATGTCCGTTATGTTTATTAGTTTTATTGTTAGTTTGAAGAAGTGATACTTGAATTAGATGCTTGTCTTTGTCATAAGTTGGTCGTAAGGGTCTCTTGGTCAATACTTCATTAGTTTGTGTAGGTTTTACAGTAGGATGTACATGAATGTTAATAAGAAATTGATAGTTAGATGGGCTGTCTTTAACTTTGGAGTCGTCATTTGTCGTTATGGGATCATTCACGTAATCGTCAGCGTAATGAACCTTTTTAATGTCGTCAGGGTATTTTAAGTTGGTATGTATGTCATCAAGTCCAATGTCTTCGTTGTCGTATTGTCCGTATCCGTTTTCACCATGTACTACAGCTTCATCGTCTTCGTAAGTCCCAACGTCATGTTCTTCGTCAATCACTCCATTAGGCCTTTTGGTACTGGAGTACAATGCTGGTGGTTTTAATGTTGTTTTTCCGGAAGTTTGTTTACGGCGATTTGTCGATGGATTCTTGCGCTTGTTTTTCTTCTTCGTCGTTGCGTCATAGTCATAGTCGTAATAATAGTCACTTAACGTATCCAAAATGTATTCGTCAATGTTACGTAACTTTTGTCCATTCACGTCACTATTCTCTTTCTTTTCCAGTCTTAAGTCTGTCGCAGTGTTGTTATTACTGTCCAAGTATTTAAGAAATTTTGAGATATTGATATTATTGGTCGCGTTAATTACTGAGCCATTCTTGTCGCCTTTTGTCTTATTTGTAAGGTCTTCGTCAGTCACCTTCCGATCGCTTGAAGAACTATTATTGCGTTTCAATAATAAGATTGTGCGATTTAGAACTTTCTGTTCTAACAAAGAATGCGGCAAAACCGTAATGCTTGAGCTAATATTAGCCGACTTTTTCAATTCTTCAATAAGTAATTCGTTTATTTTCATATTTTTCAAGTTACGCATCAAAATCAAATTATTTCTTCCTGCAACAGGTTTTGCATCTCTTTTCACAAACAGTTTTGATACATCTATAGACTCCGTGGTTAAATCGTTAATATTGATAATCTCAAGTTTATCGTCAATAGTAATAGGATCCTCACTATTTATTAAGTTTAAAGCATTAACTGTTTCTTGAAATCCTTTTTCGAAATCGAAGTCTTCATCTTCACTTGCAACGGTACCAATAAATTGTTGATTAATGGGTAATGTAGGTGTGTGTAGTGGCAATGTTCCGTCTTCCTTATGGACAGGTTTAAAACCGAATTCGCTATCAAAATCAAGTGAATTGAAATTAGATGTATCTTCGGTCCAAAACAGTAAATCCAAACTATCGCTGATTAAATTATTACAAGCTATCCTTGAGTTTTGGTTACCACTCGCAACGAAGACAAACGGTTGTATGGTATGGATTTCACTAATCGTGTGGCAGATTATATGGGCAAAGTTTACTTTTCGGATTTGCTGAAGTTGCGCTGGCGTGAAAGAGGATGGAAAATTTCCGTTTTCGTACCAGAATCTGTCACCTTTCCTATAATTTAGGAATTGCTGGGCTATAACGCATGCAAAAACCGGTCCCACGATACCACCCCTAACTGGCTTTTCAGCTAAACCACCCGGATACAGGTCTATGTCGTCGACGTGGGCGTAGAGCGACCGAAAGAGGTTTATAGTTTCGGCTCGCATCACCTTGGCTAGATCATTCCAATCGTTAATCGGTGATAATCCACAGGGTTGCCTCCAAGACGTATAAGATGGAATACCGTGGTCTCTACCTCTCTGGATGTTAATAGCGGCTAAATCCATGCCAAACGGGATATCGCTGGATTGAAATAGATGATTCGTTAATTCATCCCCTATGAATTCATCGCGCATTTGAGGCGGTTGATTACAGAGGCCTAGAATTAATCGGTCTAAAGAACCATGACTCCAAATGTTTTCCGGATTTTCTTGCTCGTCATGGATGGAGACGTCTACAAGCAATTGATTTTTTCCTGAGAAAATAATTTAACGGGATAAACTTACTATTTCTCAAACGCTGATGGTTTATCGTTGATCGAACGAAGGAATTTTGAACCAAACTATGGCCGAAACGGAAAGCAGCAGCGGAAAACGCATTCGCAGTGGTTGGATTAACTTTACTGTTATATCCGGTGTAATATTCCTTCGACATCAGTTTCAATTCGAATAAATCTATTACTTCCGGACCTTGTAGAACATATAAAAGTTTCTTTTGGCAAATTTACTAGAATATTTTTGGTTATCTTACCTAGAACTATTGGCAGAAACTCTTTGTATGTAATATGCTGTATCAGAGCCCCAATAATACGTCTCGCTTCTTGATATAACTTTTCATCGCTCCAATGCGGATTTATTCCTTGTAAATCTCGAGCAATTTTGTTATGAAATCTCAACCAAATCGTATGCAAGGCAGTTAAAGCTGGTTGTTCGCCAAATCTAGAGTCACCGCCAAGGAAGCAGGACGTGCTAATTGCGCCTGTTCGACAGATTTCGCCATCTGGAGGGTCTGGAGGGTTTCTATGTGATCCTCTTCGTCCGTATTGCAAAGTACCTAATAAAGCAAAGAAAAAAATTATTCGTTTTTATACAGACTCAAAGTCTACACTTTCATATATTTTCATTTTTCTCCAATACATGATTAGGGCGAAATGCACTAATTTCTTAGCTTGTGCCCAGGATCCTTGCAATTTTTTCTTTCGGGTCAAGAGCTATAACAGCGCATTGAAGATGCGATGTGAAATTGTTCGTACATATCGAGATTTAATTTTGTGCGGCAAACACCCCATCCTGACGTTAAACAAGATTTATTCCGTGTTATTTTGCATCTTTTATGTAGGCAACCATCAACTGTGAGAACATTCTGTATATCTAAAAAGTCTTGGAAATATAATCCAATAATTAATAACGCCGTAAATACAACATAGCGAAGTTTTAAATAATCTTTGAATTAATGTTTGCTTAATTGGAAATTAATAGATGTTACACACTTTCTACATTACTGCTTTTAATTGCACTTTCTCGAAAACATGGATGTTGAACTAACATCGTAATACGTACGAGATAAATCAATTTAGTTCGCCAATTGCGTACTGACGAACTCCAACAAACTATGTTGAGTTTGTTTGCGTTAACTTTATAATCCGCGGATTAGTTTACTTAAACTAAGAGCGAAATTTCCGAATATACTAATACAATTAAAAGTAAGTCCGAAGTTAAACGTCTCTGTACTAAGCGAATCACATTTATAGTTTACTAAGTTTCTTTGGATTTAAAATTTCAATTTTCAAGTTTTTTTTTTTTGTGCACTTGCTCACAAGACTCTAAGTTAAATAACCATAAAAATATCAATTAATTATTAGAAATCTGAAATGGGCATTTAAATGAGCACACAGTCTATTAAAGTTTTGAAAGGTGGAAAGATTTTAAGTAACGGATTATTGCAACTTTCCGCAACATCGGTCAATTAATTCTGTTATGTCGTTGGTCTAATATTGTACAAAATGCAACGTTCTTAATGTTCGCAAAAACGTTAAAATCGTTTCAGGTAAAAGTAAAAGCTTAAATAATAAATATTAAATGCGCGTGAATATCTGTGTAATATGTTTTATAGTTGCTTGAGTAATTTGGTGTGCATTAACAGATAAATCATTTTAAAGAAGTCATTTTATATGAAAGGGAATTTAACAGTTTAGCATGACCCACGATGCAAAATCGGCATGGTTGGACTCTTTTTGGTGAAATATGAAAATGATTCTAAAAATTGGGAATACAAAATAATAATTTGAGAACAAACAGATAATTTAGAATTTTCACCACAACCAAGTGACATTGAAAACACTTACATAGTCATATGTACATAATTTACAAGATGAAAGGAAAGAAATACCTAGTTACAATAAAATATGTCTACTGAGCAATAAACATTTGAGAAATCAATGCTACTTGAAAAAGTTGAATGTCGGAAGCATAAATAATATAAGAGAGTTTACAAAGGCATTGCCCAACTAGGTCCCTAATCCCCACATTTACATAAGCAACCAATGAGGGTGTCGATAACAACTGAATCCAATGTGATTTTCCTGAATTGACCGCATATTAAATATTACAAAAGGTACTCACCATCTCTAAATGTTCTTAGCGATTCAGCCCTTCGAACGTCGCTACCGTACACCATAGATCCATCAATGCACGAAGTTACTTGATTAATTTGTTCTCTCCATCCTAAATCGCAATTAACCCTCGTCGCCGGGGCACTTCTTATGAATTCCATGCATCTCGTGCCGAATCTACTCAGAAACCAATCGTCGTGAGGTACTTCTATGGGCATGCACTCCGGATGCTGGAACGGAATTAGCAGATTAATATGGATTTTCAAGCAATTTCTAAATCTTCGGTATTTTACCATGAATTCCGTTGGTAGAAATCCAGCGTTTCCAGGCAGGCAACAGCTCGGAACAGAACTGTTGAATGCCCTAGCTGTTGCAGTTAGTGTAATGTCGTGGTCGAGAAATTGACCCCATTGCATGAGCATCAAGGTGATAACCTGAACCGATCGATTCCTATCACGATGGATCGTCGTGCTTATTTTTCTTGGTGATGGTAGGTTTCCGTTGAAAATTGAACGTCTTGGGGCTTGGATTCCTATTGGTATAATTTTGATAAACTGGGACATATTTGGAAATGTAAGAAACTTACCATCTTCGTACGTTGGCGGTAGAAATCTTTGCATGGGCATCATCGACGAGCCTTTCCATGGTTCTTTGATGTTGTTACAAGTACCGTCCGCAGTTCGATATCGTTTCGATGGTAAAGCACACCTCGGTACACCTCTCAAAGGGCACTGTTCGTTCAACAAGCTTGTTTTCAAATTGTCACCGAAGTCGAAATTTTGCCTGCCTAAATTATCCGAATATCTGGAGGAATAATTTCACAATTTAAATTTTTATCGATGCAATTAAATAGAATTATTTTTAAGACGTCGACAGTTCATTACTAACAGATCTATGGAGACTAACCGCTTTACCGAAGCCTCTAGGGTTATATAGGTAAAAACAAATAGACCATGATATTTCGTCCCCACTTTCGATTTGGCCAGTGTCATGGGGATCTTGTTACACTAAGCAAGTGCTTTCGAACTTTCTTTTCTCATGTCTCGCGCAATTGACAGTCTGCTTAGAACGAGATCTCGCATAAATGTTATTATTTAAACGCTATTAAACGATCGATTTCCCTAATCGAGATTTTTTTCGATCGGGATCATTTCTAAATGTTTTGCGCAACGGTTTTGCTTTGTTTTATCATCGGAACTGGGCGATTAAATCTATTCAAAGCGTAATTAACGTTATAATTTACTTCTTTTAGCCAATATAGATGGAACTCTTCAATTTCTAATCGTAGCTAAGCGATTCGTAGGATGCAATAAACTCAGATTTGCATGGTCGTAAATGCAATCAATTTAAGCGAAATTTAATTAAAAGATGGTATCTCACATACTTTCTTCGCTCACAATGCTATTGGCGTGAATCTGAATTCTCTATTTTTCTTCCTAAATAGGTACCGACAACTTTCTTTCCTTATTGTCACTATGGATTAGAACTATTTTGCATTTGTACACGAGATGGTGGATAAGAAGCTATTAAATTTACTTATATTCAGTATGTATTTTATATAGTCGATAAACTATAGGAAGAAAGAGTAACATATTCCGGAAGAAACTATTGCATATTAAATAATGAATAAATTTCAACTAATTCACCTTTCCTAATACATAAACTGCATAATAAAGTGATCTAGAACTATGTCATTTCTAGTATAAGGATGCAACTTCCTGGTGCTGCTGTTACTTTGAATTGGATTGAAAGTATGTGTCTACAAATTGCCTTTTTAATTTTTTAGATATTTCTAAAGGTGAATGTCTCTAGCAAACTTAGTATATTAATAATAATGAATACAAATTTTAGACGCTTGTGGACGAATTTTGTTAGTTCTTGCTTTCACTAATAATTTACATGCATTTTTATCTAATATGATCTTCAGATGCTTTTGGTAAGCAAATGAGTAGAACTAAATTAACGAAAATGTTCGCAATAGAATGTTACGCGAAGAAAGGTTTTTTCTTATTTTCTATTATTGCTTCTGCGAGGTCTCGTCTTGTGTATCAGTTCTAACCTTTCGCAATTTCTTCATTACTTCAGAGATACCAAACTTCAATATAAGGAATAGAATTAATACAAGTTGTAAAATAATCCAATTACTTACATGTAAGTGTCGTTGATAAGAACAACAATAATACAAGATAATATTTAAAAAAATTACAAAGTTACATGTTAAGAGCCATTAATTAAAGCGACATAATTGAAAAGGTAGAACGCAAGGAGAACGCTAGAGAAAGGGGCGCGAACACAAGATCTGAAGTTATCTAGTTAGTGACAGTTGGAGACCAAGAAGTCACTGGATGCAAAGGGAATCAAACAATATACAGCGCCTGTCCATATAGATCAAGTCAAGAAGGAAAAAATGTAATAATTACATAGTAATACATACACTACCCGACAAAAACAGACGCGGTATCGTTTCTATTTATGAAACAAAGTTTATAGACATTATATAAAATGTAAATGAGGGTTATTAATACTTGTTATGTAAATAGTCCATTTATAGATATTTCTGGGTATTTATTGCTTTATGAGCGTTAATTGAGATTTTCCCAGATCAAAATAGGAATTTTAAATGCGACAAAAATTTAGACCCTGTGCATTTATTACATTAATATAAGCAAAAATGTTTTAATTTGATACTTCTCTTTATATGCAGCGGTTGTGCTGGTAAAGTGTACACATTTCACCACGAGAAATTATATTTTATAAAGTGTTTGCAATATGGGTAGAAAAAACCAATTATCCTTGATAGAAAGGGGCAAAGTTCTAGCCTGGCACCAGGATGGTGTTAGTAAGAAGGAGATTGCTCGTCTGTTACGAAGAAGCGATCATTCCGTTAGAAATTTCCTAAAAGATCCGGAAAATTACGGCAAACCAAAAGGCCAGGGGTGACCGAAAGCTGTAAGTTAGCGGGATAAACGCATGATATTGCGGTGTGCATCCAATTCTTCTGCGTTGGCGAGAGTTATTGCAGAACAGGCGGGGGTCCAAACGCACGTGCGTAATGTTCAAAGGATTTTAAAGGCGTCGCCGGTAATATCACGGAAGAAAATGTTGAGAAACCCGCCACTTTCGGCGAAACACAAAGAAGCGAGGTTGAGATTTGCTGAAGAACACGTATCCTGGAAGAAACAATGGAAAAAAGTTATATTTTCCGATGAGAAACGTTTTAATTTGGACGGACCGGATGGGTACTCGCATTATTATCATAATCTGATAAAGGAACCAAAAGTGAAAATGACCAGACAATTAGGGGGTGAATCTGTGATGATATGGGTAGCGATTGGATTTCGCGATAAAAGTGGGATAGTGTTTTGCGCAAACAAAATGACATCCGTGACGTATAAAGACTTATTGCGTGACAATCTTCTACGTTTTGGAAACCAATGGGCCGGGCGCAATTTAGTTTTTCAGCAAGATAACGCGTCAATTCATAAAGCAAAAACCATTACTGGATGGTTTAAAGAGAAAAAGATTAAAACTTTACACTGGTCGGCACGGTCACCGGACTTAAACATTATTGAAAACATGTGGGGTAAATTGGCACGTCGCGTTTATGGCGGAGGCCGTCAATATTTCACGGTACAGGAACTGAAAACTTCAATAGTGACTGAATGGCAGAATATCCCTCAAAATTATGTGTTAAATTTATATAAATCTATTAATAACAGACTATTGGAAGTGATTCATAACAATGGGGGATCTACGCATTACAGATCACTCATTTGTTGATTTTTGTTTTACATTTGCAACAGAGCGTCTAAATTTTTGTCGCAGAAATTGTTTAAACATTGGAGTAATAATTTATTATTTAGTTTATATATTACTGGAGGAGATATTTTTAAATTTATTTCACTTTTATGAATAAAAACCTAATTAGATATCTTGCTAGTTTCGCAAAGAAATGTTGTAACCCTTAAAACATCTTATCGCGTCTAAGTTTTTGTCGGAGAGTGTATATACTTGTAACTTTGTAAAATATCCATGTGGGCGTCCTTTGTTTGGTGTTCTCCTGATATCCGCATAAAAGTAATTTATATCAATTCACTTTCTAATAAATACAAATGCGGAGACTTGGCATAGAGTTAGCACACATTTAATTGTTACTCGCATATATTTTCTTCTAGACAAAGAATGTATAATTAAACAGCTTAGTCGAACAATAAATTATCGTGGAGCAACGAACTGAAGTGATACTTTTTTCTATTTCCTGACGATCGTCCCGGTTTCAGCCTTATATTATGTTCATCACCTGCATCGACGAACACCAGATATTGCAAAATTTCCTATTTCGCATGTTTCCTGTTTACGGAATAGCGGATTGCAAGAACTTCGACGCGATGCAGTAAAAAGTGTTTGTTGTCACGAGAGACTTGTTTCAATTGGCAAAGTTGTGCGATTTAATTAATTAAGATTCCGGAACATTTAAAATCTTTGGAACTTTGTTCATTAATACGATTTTTCATTGGCAACTCTAAAGCACTCAGGGCACGAGTTACATGTTGCTTTGGAAAGGTTACACTCACAAAGGAGCACCGACAAGTCAAAAATTCAGATTTTGATGAAATTCTAGAGCACTTTGATTTAAGAAAACAATTCTTTTAGCGATTGAACAACACGGAAATTCGGCTTTATTGTCTTTGGATATCTTTTTAACTGGCTTGATGATGTGTCCTTTTAACACGAAACCGGTCGACTAAATTTTGAAACATAAAAGAATTTTTAATTTTTTTAATTTTAATTTAGTTAAATGGCTTTACATAGAGTCGTAATCTCTGGCTTTCTCACAGATTAATTCACACCTTTACGTGGAAAAACCGCTATTTATTATGCAATTAGTTTAAATGAAAACAGTTTCCGATGGATTAATAAAATTAGATATGCATCTTTTATATACATGCAAAAGATTAAAATAGGCAAAGAAGCTGCTCAACGGCTTACAACACTTTAAGCGAAATCTGTTGCTACTAATTACTCAGAAAATCTAATATTCTACTTTTTCAACGTATTTATCTAAGCTCTCGACATTAAACGGCAATAACATGGATTACTGAAGTATTTAAATTGGCGTGACGTTATAATGAACCTTTTCGTAACATTTCTTTTAAACTTTTGCAATCCGCGATTGCAGATTAACGTCCGTCATTCGGTAGACGTCGAAATTAGCGACGGACAAATTTTACAATCTATAAACTAATGGCTTCGTTCATTAATGGAACGTGAAGACAATCATCAGCTGACAATGAGCTAAAAAATAAGAAAAGAATGTCACCGCAGTAACGCGATAGTTCCGTTTAATCCTACCATTCGCCGATATATCATGCGATTTTTCTTTTTGCTTTGTGTAGTGGAATGAAGGTTAATTACTAGACTTATGTAAAAGAAGTCGGGTAATAACATGTCGTTCCGGTTACTAAGATAAGTAGGCAAACGTTAAAGAAAATGATATGCTTAATTTATGTGCAGGTCTTTGTCGTTATGTTGATGTGTATCAAATTCAAAAATTGTTTAATTAAGTACCGAAGTACATACAAGGTGAGTTGCTTCCTTTACCATAAAAAAGCTGTAGAAGCTACACAATCAATGCCGGCAGTGTAGTTTGACTTTCATAAAAATTCCTGGAAAATTAGCATATTTTTAATGAATACATTGAAAACAATTGGAATAGGGTTGAAATAGGAATCTCTATTTAACTCTATTTAACTCATTTAACTCTATTTAACTCTATTTAACTCTCTTTAACTCTATTTAACTCTATTAAACTCCAAATAGACTATTTCAAAGCTTAACGAAAAATTAAGCAAACACTTTGGTTACGGTAATGCTTAATTCAAATGAAGGTTTAAACAACTCTCTGGCTTACCATTAATTACGCAAATCTGCACGTAATTTTCTTTTTTCCAAAAGAAATGCATTGATGATGGCGAAACAAAATCTATCAAGGGCATACACTGTGCATAATAAATTTTGAATTAGAATTCAAGAGTTTGGCCTAAAGACGCGATTGCCAAACGTTCGCCTAATTACTAATTAGTGATAATAGTAGCCGCGTTACCATGCCGCTTACCTCTGTGCCAGTTTCAAACTCGCCTGAACTGTTGCGAAACCGTACTTGGCGTGCAATAAGGCGCGAGGATTTGGTTCACTGAAAGCGGCTACCCGACCGGCTGGCTTCTTAGGGTCAAGGTAGAGACCTGTAACGTAAGAACGGAAATTGTTTTAAGTAATACGATATTAATTAAGTGTGTATATACGCATATGAGAATTAGGTAATACGTTGTTTTGCAAGTATTCCAATTATTATACAACACTCTATAACTATATACTAATTTCGCTCTACCTTACACGAGCGCTATGTAATGTAAAACTTACGTGAGGTGTAGGTATACTCCGCACCGTATAAAATGTCTAACAATGGAAAATCATAAAGTTGATTATCAATCAAATCCAATCAATAAGACCGGAGAAACCGAAACGAAAAGAAGTTTCGCCTTGAAATTCGAATTTATCGTACGTTCATAGCCAACCCCTGACACAATATCTCTAATAAAGCGCTTCGACTTCTTCACGCCTGCTTCGCGTGCCGACGCTTTCGCGGGATCTAAACGATCGCTCTCGAAAGAATTCGGCGTCATAAATCAGATCCAAACTAGAACGAATTTATCTCCTTGTAAAATATGTAACGGCTTCTTTATAAACTTCTTTTTTATTGCGCGTTTATTCGTTTCGGATAAAAGAGATATTGGATATTGTTGCAACGAAATATTCGCGATAGCTTACTGAGCATTCGTAGCTTATGAGGGCTATAAAAAAAAGGCTTTATTAAGGCGTTTTGATGGGCGAAATGGTAATGGATGCCGCTTATTGACGATAAATCTACAATGTGTTACTATGTAGGTACTTCAAATGTGGACGATATAGTGAGAAATGATTTCCATCTTTGAATGATAAAGAACATTCTGTTTATGTTTATAAAAATTTTAATATTTTCGTATGTGGCACAGACCTCTTCCGAATACGAACGAGGTCTGTGCTGATATTTCGGTAACATCACACGACATCCAGCTAATTCTACATTTAAGTTGGAGACGTAACTTCTCTTCTTCCTCTCCCAAGTAGCTGGCGATCACGGATAAAGGTAATTTCGAAAAAAGTGATTAATTCTTCAATATCCTCTCGGTCGTTTGGGAAACGCTACCATAATACGCGTGGTATTTACATGTTAAATAATGTAAAACAGATGATTTGGGAAACAAAAACGAATAGGTAATATACACGCATCGCATTACAACGTATTCATATTGTTTCGCGACATGGGTATCGATTGTAAAAAAGTGAAAGAAGATAGACGTAATTGGGTTTGAATATTATTTGTATGAAGTTCCTATTTGCGTAGTCACATCCTATCGTTTGTAAATAATGTTTAAAGGAGCTGACGAAAATAAATATTTATAAGAGAAAGTCTGGAGCATTCGCGATCCATCTGTTCATGGTCAAGAAAATTAGCGCCATAAATAGGCAGAAGAAAGTCTTCAAAAAATATTTGTTTCTTTTTAATTCTTATTAATTCTAATTATTTTTTTTATTGAACAATTTTCACGATATTAGCCGATGATAATTGGTTTAGTTACCTGGGACAAAAAGCAAGTTCTCAGATTACTACTTTCCTTTTCATAAATAAAATAAACTACTTGCTTCTAGATGCTAATTATAATTAATTTATGTTAGGCGTCTTCATTTGGAAGTAGAGACTATTCGCAGTCGATTGTACCAATCACGCACCAAATTAGAATGATTATGTTTGGAATTTGTAAATTAGCAATTTAAATTTTATATTCGGAAGCTACGACGAATGAGATTGACGCCTACCTTCATTATCAGGCAAAAGAGTGTAGCGTTTCAAACGAAATGTTTTTTAAAATGATCTAGAAGTGCTTAAATATAACGTTGTTAACCGCTCTTATTGCTATAACTCATTGTTTTCTCTTTCTTTTTACATATTTTAGTATAATTTATTTAATCCGTTTTACTAATGCGGTTATACAACAAAAAAAACGTAATTTGGATCTTTTAATCGTGAAAATATTTTTGGTATGAAATGAGCTCTAGAACCTTTGAATATAGGCAAACATTGCACACTGGTAAATTCTCAAATTATCTCAATTATCTCAGGTGTATTCGACAAGGATAATATGAATTAATGGAAGGCATCCAGACACAAAATCAAACTTCGTATGTTGCAGAACTGAACATTTTGTCTTCGTATGTTTTTGTTTTGAAAACTTTTCTTCTCAAATTACCCAAGGTAGGAATTATCTTCCACCCACGCACTAAGAGAGCGCACTGTTGATATATGTTGCCCAAATAATATCAACGGAATAGAGATTATCACAGAGGTAACTTGGGAAAAAGAAGGCAAACCTTAAAACCAAGACTACCGTTGTGTTAAACTAAATTAAATCTTTTATACAATTACAAGTACCGTCAAAAATTGTAACAATAACCGTCACGCTACACGATATAGAATAAATTAGGCCGAAGGATTTAAAGTAGGAAAAACCTGAGCAATAGCCGAATGTAACCGAATGCCTAGCCTCGATAGGCTATGATTTACAGGGGACATGATGAATAGAGATGACAAAGGCAGGTGAAATTATTACTTTTTTGCGACTAGATAGACTCGTGTTTATTCGTCTCATGAGAATGGGTTGCCTACTAGTTTCCCCGAGAGTCGACAAAACACGAGTCTGTCTAGTCGCTGCTAAAACGTAGTACTTTCACCCGCCTTTGTCATTTCTGATGATGAATATCCACATGGTAGTCCACATATTTTTCACAAAAGAGATTCAACAAGTAAGTTAAATATTCTTATGGTTTCTGTGGTTATGGAAAGCTTAATAGCTTATCAGCCCCCGTTGGGCTGCACACGCACGGAAAGCTGCTCTGCATTAATGTTCACTATAAATCGTATCAACGTTAATAACGGCTGAGACCTTCATGATGAAGCAAATTTACCAAATTCTCCCAACATTTATTAAAAGCAAGCACTTACCCATCTTATAGAGTAACGGTTCCTTAACGAAATACAAATCATGCAGTTCCTTAAGTCCATCTTTAACAGCCTCGTCGATTGCCTTTTGTTTGGCTTCCACTTCTACGTCGTTCAAGAAATTTCCTGCTGTCGCACCCGCTTCGGTGTAGTTCTCGTCTACGTGACGAGGACCGTTCCCGGTAACGCCGCCACTATGAATAATTTTCGATTCGATCGTTAACTCGTCGCCGTATGGTGGTTTCCTGATGCGATTCGTTACACTTTCACTGATGCCGTCCGTAGGATACAGATGTCCATTGTTTTTCGAATACAGGTGTTGTTGCCGCCGCGGCTGTCGTTCGTCGTTGTACGTTGCGTCTAGATGCGAATTTCCCTTTGTAGTCGGCGTGGCGTTTCGTCCGCGGTCCGCGAAGTCATGGTCATTGTTGTATGGGTAAGTCCGTGAGAGTCTCTTCGCGTAATCGTCGGTGTCATTGTCCGAAAAATTCCGGTGCGGTCTCGTCAGTCGCGTAAATTTGATACCGGCCAGCAGTATCAAAAATGTCCGAAGCGTCCGCGTCCTGAAACAATATGAGATACATTTAGATATTTTTAAACATTAATTAAATAATCGTTAGTATGTACGTAGTTGATAAAAACGGATTTTTGTATTTAATGATTAACTATGAAGGTAGTTAGTTTTTCTTGTTTTCCCCCTTATTACGCATTAATCGAACTTCCAAATGTTAAATTGGATGTTTTAGGAGGTGAGGAAATTGAGCAGAAGAGAATTTCAATGCCGTCGTTCGCTGTACTTATAAAATTCTCTTAACTTCCTTTCTATCTAGATAATAAGAGATAAAACGAGTTGCAGCTCCTGAAAGCAATCTCACAGCCGCTAGAGGAATCTTAGCTTTCAGCAAATGGAGATACTTAACTTACTAATTATAACAATAAAATACATTACAAAATCTTGCGGAGAACCCGCCCTGGCCAAGGCCTAATGAAAGAAGGAGACATCCTAGTTCTTAAACTGATACTCTAGATATAATGTCGTGATATTTCAATACCGCCTATAGATAGTTCTTTAGGTCTAAATATGGAATTACTGATTAATTAATTGAACAATCGTTGATTTATTTACATGCACAATTAGGCAGAGTTTTTCCATCTACCTTTCCTTTCCTTTATCGTGCCATACCCTAGCAATAGATTATTTCTTGGTGGTTCCCCGTAATTGCGATTACGGGGTATGGATTTTCTTTGATTAAGTTATTTGTATAATCATTATTTATTTATTAGCAGTGATCATATAAATATTTCAATACCTTTAATTCCAAATAAATAGTTAAAATATACAAGTCCAGTGAATGAATGCAAGTAAACTTCAAATATCCCTATTAAAATTTTCCTTTATTATAAATACGAACACCATAACTGGTTTTATTAGTAATTTCGAATTTGTAGACGAAATTATTATTTTTAAGGATTGGATTATTGCGGAGAGCCCTATGCATAAAAGATGATGGAAACAAGCTTTCATTAACGCAATGGAAAATTTACGATGCGCTAGCTGCCATGAATGTTTTATAACACAGCATCATAGAAGATATTACTTGAGCGGATAATGCTTTTGAATATCTGTACTACCGCTAACGTAAAAATATCATACACAGACGAGGTTAAAACTTTATGGACGATAACAAGATCGGAACATGATTTGGTTCAATTCATAATTTCATGAAAAATCCTTTAATGAGAGATTGTTACATTCTACTCGCTATAAATGGTTATAATTAAATCTAGCTTTCCCGCCAACCAAGGTTTGTATTTGTTGGTTTTAGTTCAATTTCTGTTCTGTTGATTGTTGATAATTAATAGCGACAGTCTAGCAGCGATAATTGTAAATAAGTGTATCAGATGAACTTGTTGAGTAACGCAATGAAATTTTCATTTTAGGGTGAGAGAAAGTGGAACATACACAACAATTTCTTTGCAACTTGGTAAAATTATGCATATGTAAATGATGTAACAAATTTATTGTGTCGTATTTTATACAATTTTACAGTTACGTAGGTATCAATGGCGGAGGTTACCTAAATAATTGTAATTTTTGGGTAGTTACGCTAACATCGTGTATGGTTAAATAATTTCTTGCGACAAGTTGCTGGACATGCTCTATTGCAGAATTAACAATGAAAATAGGAAGTACTCGAATCCGTTGTAATTCCGAATTGTGAAATAAAGTAAAATAATTGTTAAAACTGGTTTTATTGCAAAAATCTACAGAAATTAACGGTATAAAAAGTCTGTTGCATGTAAATGGCAAAAGAAGACTGTTATACTGAAGTATAATAGTCTTCTAAGCAAAGTATTTTATGACTGTCGAAAATGGGACAGCAAATATCTGGTTGTATAATAGCAAGTAGTACATTGAAGGTTGTGCAATATTAAATAAGAAAAGAAAAAAGACCCTATCTGGGCGAAAGCCGGGATTTGTTAAAGTATACACCGAACCTCTTGAAAGAAATGTGCGAGGAGATCGAATATTATGAGGATGGACGAAGACGCGTTCATCAAAAGTTTTTCCTTTTATTAAAAAGCCAAATATCAATTTAAGAGATTTAATAACAGTGGAAGATTGCCTTATCGGCATGATGTTTTGTATTGTAGAGGCACACCCAGAAATTAATACTTTTGTCATAGCAATTGACCAGCAAAGATCTTCGATAGCCGTCTAATATATGTAAATATGTAAAAAATGATTTCTTGGCAAGAGTTCTGAACCATGTACGAGCGGTCTTAATGTACACTGCCGTTCAGTGAAATTCGGTCACACAATAAAAATCTATTATATCACACTGTATACAATTATTAATACATAAAAATAGAAAAATATTAAGCATACACTCTTTTCTAAGGGATTAAAGCCATAAATTATTATGTAAAGTAGAAATATTGCGACAATCACAATAAAGTCCCTTTTATTATCATTCCAAGAATTTCTCGGAAGTACCGATCTTTTGAAACGGGTCGTTTGGGGATTATTAACGAACAATACATTTAGAAAATATACCGCAGTATCACTCTTGTTTATTTATCACGGGCGTAAAGATATAAATTTGCTTCATTTTACTGTTAAACGTGTGTTGATGTGCATCTGTCGTTTTTGCGCGAAAGTTTTAAGAAAATTTACTTCAAAATGGCACGTGGCAAGCCTACCAGTGTAGAAAAACGTTAACGCATTATTACGCTGTTTGAAGAAGGGGAGACAAATTGCTGAAAAAATAAATATGAGAAGTTCAACAGTAAATGACATCATAAAGCGATATCGGACAACTGGAACTATAGAAAATCGTGTTCGTCCTGGAGCATCTAGGAAAACAGCAAAAGCTGAAGATTTGAGAATTGCATTATTAAGCAAACGCAATAGAAAATTCACAGCGCCACAAATAGCAGCCGAAGTCAATCGCGGCCGTGAAGAACAAGTTTCGGCGAGTACGGTAAAACGTCGACTTCAACAAGCGGACCTTCATGGACGCGTTGCCATTCGAAAACCCTTATTACGTAGGGGCAACAGAGCAAAACGGCTGCAGTGGGCCGGTTCTCATCTAGATTGGTCGTTAGATGATTGGAAACACGTGCTTTGGAGTGACGAGCCAAAGTTTGAGGTTTTTGGGCAAAATCGACGAGTTTATGTCCGAAGATCTAAAACCGGAAAGTGATCCCAAACTGCATTGTGCCTACGGTGAAGCAAGGGCGTAATTCTGTGTTAGTGTGGGGATGTTTCTCCTTTGCTGGGACGGGAAATTTATGCAGAGTGCAGGGTGTAACGAGGAAGGAAAATTATTTTGCAATATACCAGAATCATGCAGTGCCATCAGGATTGCGTATAATAGGCCGTAACTTTACATTCATGCATGACAACGACCCAAAACACACTGCGTTAGTGTGTAAGAACTATCTAAAGGAGCAAGAAGAACAGCACACCCTGAAAGTAATGACATGGCCCCCACAAAGCCCAGATTTGAACCCTATAGAGTTGTTGTGGGATGAACTGGACAGGAGGATCCGAAAAATATGCCCATCTTCACTAGAACATTTGCGGAATATTCTGCAACATGAATGGATTAAGATTCCACAATCCGTTTTAACAAAACTTATCGAAAGAATGCCTAGAATAGTTCGAGCGGTGATTAACAGCAAAGGAGGTTTTTTCGATGAAAAAAAAACATAATGTTCAGTATGTTATATTAGGCCAGAATAACTTTTTATTTATTTATTTTTGTCTTTTTTACCTGTACATACAATAAAAGTGCATTTTGTTTTTAGTTTCGTTTGTTTCTGTAACCTTTTCATGTTTTTTACCAACCGACCGAACTTCTCTGAACGGCAGTGTACATGCATGTCCCTGCTCGTTTACAAAATAAAGTACTTCATTACATAAAAGACTCTAAGACTTATCATCAATTTAGACGAAATCGGAAGAGGTCCTTAATTTGCCAGAGGTTTTAGACCATGAAAGAATTTTTATTCAGCTGGTGCGAATAATGCTTTTGCAGCCGTACGAAGAAGTGTCTTACGTAGAAGTCGTTTGGCGAGATCGTAAAATTATTTTGGGTTGTACAAGAAACAAAATTGTCGTTAGTTTTGACATACGAAGTCAGGACTTAATTTTTTAAATCGGATAGTGTACTTCCTTTACGTTTGATAAAATTATTTTTTCTAATTAATAACGTTACAAACATAATATCTGCCACGCGTTTAGTTTTCACCTAAATAGAAATAATGGCAGTTTAATTACAGAAACCTCGTAAGCATCCTACGCAATTATGTGCTGACAACGACCGCCGAGAATGCCGCAAGTAGATCGGATTGCTTTAATTACATTTAAATTATGCTTTTGAGGCAAAACTTGACGCTTACGGAATCAGAAACACCACGAAACGTAAAAAAAAAACCGTTAAATCGAAAAGTTATGCGAAAATGGTCGGGTTACTCAATCTCGATCCGACGTAATTTGAATTTAACGGACACGAATGATTTTCTGAAGCGAATTATCAAAGTTTGTCAGGAACGCTTTACAGGTCAACGATGAACTGATGCAAATGCTCACTGATTTTAACGACTGGAGTAAGTAGCCTTCGCCATTAGAAATTGTCAACAGATGCTGTACAGGGCTTGTTCGAAATCATTAGTGTAAATTAAATTTCACTTTAAGCTAGCACTGCATATCGTGGTCTCGGATACTTTACTTATCAACAAACAATCTAGTAGCCGCGATGACTTCAATATGATACTGTACTCATTGTAGCGCATATAATCAGTGTTGTATTATTGTACTTATTTTTTGATCTAATTAATAAGTATGCTTTGTATAATTTGCGATTTCCGTTTAAAAGCAATTGTCGAAAGAACGATTTCTAAAGAGCGAGTTGTGAGAAAATCTTTCCAACTTTTTCGCTGTTAGATTTTGCTGCGCGGATAAACTTCGGAACTAATAAAATTTGTTTCATATACTCGTTTCGTAATCGTATCTCGTACTTCGAGAACAGAGATCGATAACACAGGTAGAAGCGCATTAAGGAACGAAGTTTGAACATATATAATTCGGGGGAGGTTCTCAGAAACTAGGAGCTAGTTGTTATTGTTTTTGGGACTGTTCGAAAATACGTTTGTTTCCAAAGAGTTTCTTAGTACGGAGGCGTTAGATCTCACTTATACAACGATCTTATGTGGTTGATTGCGATGTTCTGCAAAAGGGTCTACAATCTGTTCATTGCTGGCGTCTGAAGGATTATTTTCTGATATTGGACTAGATAAGAGATGATCCCTGGTTTGTCGCAATGTGTTTCTTCAATTGCTGAGTCATCGCCGCTAACTTTTCACTTTTTATCAAATCTAACAGCCTTGTGAGTCACATCACGATCCTTGGGTGCCTTATTCACCTTTAGACGGCTCAATACCATCGAGTTATAGGTTATCCTTGGTTTGATAATTCTCACAGATAACCGTATGTTTTGGACTTAGACGACAAGTTTTTCCACACAACCTTCTGATGTCGAGCTTCTGATGTTGATCGTGCTGCCCTTCTCCAAATTGGAATATATTGGAGACAGATTACACAGAACTAATGACACTAAACAAAGATCAGCATCAATAATAATAATTTTATGTGATGCTTTAAATCTCCTGATCAGTTTGGTAGTTGTAACTAGCCTTTGTTACATCTTTTCAACTCTTGTAAAAGTCGTATTTCACAAGAAATACAGGGAGTTTGCAAACGATGTTACATAGTCGAAACGCTAAAATATGTATCTATTGTAATTCGTTGAAAAAGGCGGTTTTAAATAAATTTCTCCGTATCATTTTAATAAATGAAATCTCGCTTTTAAACTATCTATATATATTCCGGAAATCATAGATTGCAATTTAAAGACATGCATTTCTCAACGCAAATTGTACCATTCCATTCCAATCAATTTTACGATATTTAAACCTTCCTTCGACGCAAAGTTAATTTGCCTGAATTTGGTTTCATAATTTCGCCTAACCAATTTAAAACGTTTCACACCAAAACAAATTAACATGAAAAGCAAATACTTGGAAAACTGGTTTAGTTCTTATGGGAAAGACTTGAAGCCGCAGAAGAAATCAAGGAGTATATTTTAAGATCTGGTTTTCAATTTATGCAACAGCTTCGATGGTAATCGATATATACGTCCATGTCTTGTAAACATTTCCAATCTCATAAAAAAATATGGGAAAAATAAGATCAGTTGTGTATATCATTAAATTCTTACTTTTCTGTAAATGCATGGGTGCCATTTAGAATTCGGGTTGATAAATGTTACTGTTTTGGTAGAAGATGTAAGTCGGTACGTGTGTATATATTTATCAAGAAAGGAGCCTCGGGTTAAATGTAGACAATAATTTTTTTTTCTTTGCTTTTGCTATGATTTATTATATATACGCTCGTTGTATAAAAAAATATAAAACATTGATTGATTTTGAACGCATTCTTTTAATGTATTCCTTTTCCTTGTCATAAATTAATAATAATTATTTTTTGTTAAGTATTACAAACATAATGTCATGATTTCGTACTAGAAACAAACGGCAAACATTTTTTGTAATTACAAATATTGTTATATTTACAGGACCAAGGAATGAAGACAGGCAATATTGCGTATATAAACGTAATCTGGTTGAAGTCACACTTAGCAATATTATTACTAAAAAGTTGAAAGTGCAAGCGCTATGCGAACTTTGAAAATCCGATCATTTCAATAAAACATTATTTGAAAGGAAAAGCTAAATTTCGGACCAAAAAATATCGTGCAAATAGCATTCCTGTAAGCATTGCCTTTTACTCTTACGTTCGTGAGGAATACATGTAGTAACGTAGTAACGAGGTAAACTTCACAAAACAAGTAGATTCCCAAAGAAGAATTAAATGCAACTGTTGGAATTGAAATTCTGAGAATAAATAATCCTTAAATAGTTATTGCCGAAGAACAGTGTTGAGTGTCTTGATTGATTGATTGAAATGATCATATTCGTCGGACAACGAACATTTTCAACAAAAAATCAAAAGAAGATTTTTATTAATTTTAAACTGCAGGTTATTTTAAATAGCTTAAATCGTACGCAGACTTACCCCTTCAATTATTTTATTACTATTATTATATGGATCTCTACACACAGCGCCTGATATTAAGAAAATAATAAAATTTTGGACTCAAATAACTTGATTTGCCATCTAAGGAAGGACTTCTAACGAGATCAATAAATTCCCCGGAAGTTACGTGAAAACGCTTGGAGATGGTAGATGTTATAGGAAACCTAAATAATTCTCGACTCGTTGTTTTGCCGAAGAGATTTAAATTGCCATCCGTTTTCGGCCCGAAGACGAAGGTCAGCGACCGGTACAGCCTTGAATTAAGATTGAAATAAATGAAGATGGTACAATGTAAACATCGTTTCGAATATTTTGTACTGTTTATTTTTTTAATATTTTTTTTCTGGCGAGTTTAAAAAATATAAACACCAGGTTTTGGAGAGGAAAATAAAGAATAAGGAGACAATTATAAAAACTTTCTTTTGCCAATAATACGAAACCTACAAACTAGTCTAGTAACAACTAATATCTAATTGTAAGGAATTCCTTCATTGAGATCTCAATCAACATTATTACACCACGAAAACAGCAACACTGAATTCGTATTTATTTACTTTGACGGTTTCTTTTTTAATTTTCTTTACTCACCTCATCTTCCGAGCTCTTCAAAGCTGTTAGAACTGATCCGAAGGGAAAATTTAATCCAATACACAAGATGAAAATCAAAACGCGAACAGGAGGAAAACGTCCATGATACGTTCACGAAATTTATTCGGTGAATTACCGTTCCATTTTATTCTTAATAAACTTCGTATAAACAAATTAAAGATTATAAATAAAAAGAAAACATATACTAGCACTGATCGAAGAAGAAGGCACGTGTTTGTATGTATAGTAGATACAGGTAGTACTAAAACAGTTCTGCTGTATCGAATAAAGACCAGATCTGCAACTAAAAGGCTTCCTTCGACATCTCTTAGCCGGTCCATCTACGAAAGTACAGTTAAGAGGGAATTATTTCGCCGTAGGCCTTCGTGTTTTTTACGCCTTATTAAAACTCTTTTCATGTCTTTTTCTAAGCTCGAAGCGATCCTCCTTCTGGAACAATTATATTCACTTCAGCGGTCGCTGTACGGGCACGCCATCTCATTCCTGAAATGTGTCGTTACACCGCAGGTGTACTGATCCGATTGTCGTATAACGATTCTTTGGTCTTTTTTTTCTCTTTTTTTTTTGTTCTCGAGTCTTATTTCAAGGATATAATTAATCGTTTGCGTTTTTTACCTCCATTATTGTAACAACGGCGTAACAAGATTCTTGGCAAAAAATGTAGCAAACCGGTTTTCGTTTGACATTTTTCCGTTAGATCCGAAAGGAGCGTTTATGTATGTATAACGAAGTAAATTGAAAGGTATGCTTGTTAGAAAACCGTTTTTTTACTAATGTAATCACTCTATGCTGTTCGTAGAATCATCAATTAATCGAACTATAGACCCAGCAGGACGTAAAGTATTTGGAGTGTATCAGAGGTTGACCTCTGAGGTGAGGGAACGTGGAAGCGTTATGGTTGCATTTTTTTTGTTAATGTCAGACAAATGGAAAACTGCTACATCAAAATGTATCCCTATATGTCTACTATAGTTTGCTAGATGCTCGTGAGAAGATTATTGTTCCATTTAGAGTAAATGTAAAGGAGTTGACGGTGAGTAGATGCCAGGGAGGTTGGAAGAAAATGATTTTTTCACTGTTGGATTGATAACAAAAAACAGTTATGGTATGAAGTCGGAGTGGTTTGAGAGGTGCGTTGCTAGACATGGTACCCAAACGTTCATCTCTGTCACCTTCAAACTAGTCGTCTTAGGAGTGCAAACCCCGATGCCAGCGTCTTCTACCGCACTCTGAAAGCCCCTTGAACTTGATTTTCATCTTTGGAAAAGGAAAAAAGTAGCAAGCAGCCAGATCACGCGTGTATGCTGCATGAGAAAGTTGTTTGGTCGTTGGACCACGTTGTTTTTCGCCAAAAACTCGTGGCTTCATGTTGTTATGATAGCCAACCCAGTCGGCCTTGTGCCACAATAGAACGCTGTATCAATCATCTGGCCTGGAGGTTTTAACGCTTTGTGGATAATCGTATCAATGTCGAAACGAAAGCAGATCAGCAAGGACCAAACCAGTCGTAGGTTTCTGCGCGTTTT
This sequence comes from Oryctes borbonicus, assembly GCA_902654985.2. Classification (NCBI taxonomy): domain Eukaryota; kingdom Metazoa; phylum Arthropoda; class Insecta; order Coleoptera; family Scarabaeidae; genus Oryctes; species Oryctes borbonicus. The sequence continues at coordinate 5,377,609 of LR736877.1, read as the reverse complement.
TCGAATTCTTCCTTTAACGGGTTAGGTGTTTCCGACTCAATCTTGTCGAGTTTAAAAGAGAACTTGCTATAAATCTACTGCTCCCTCAAATCGACCATTGAAAAATCATAAGCACAAGCAGGCACAACAATGAAAAAGTGTTCAACAATGAAGAACGTTTCTACTTACTATGACGCCACTTGGCATACTGACTCGCAAAGCCATGTTTGATTGCAACTGCATTCTTTAGATTACAATAATCTAAAGAATGCAAACGCAAAATATCGGCAGACAGAAGTTAATTAAAAAGTTCAAAGGCTAATGAGCTCACGGGCAATTTTACGGCGAACATTCTCAGATCATTTTCATCATAATTAGTAACCGTTATAGATCTTGGTGAGCATGTTTAAGCCCGCATCATTGAACGTATTCGTTATAATTTTAATGGCAGGTAATAATTTAAAAAATGTATCGACAAGCAGAAATTAATTACAAGAACTTATCGAAAGAATCGAAGAGTACAAAATGGAAAGAACGGGGAACACTGATCAATTATTCTTCGACCTCTTGGTGCATAAATTTAATTCAACGTGGCTGCGTGATTGAAAGCGTTGCTTTTGTCGAATCCAGAGGTATTTTCTATCTCTGCGAAACATCGTATTGAGACGGAGCCTACGGTTTTATTTCCTTATCCGAGAAAGAAGCATAGTGCGATTTTTATCTGTGGTCTGTGATATTTTATCTGTGACAATTGATATTAGTCTTTTTCCAAAATCCAGAAGAAACCATCGTCATAGTCCAGTTGCTTTGTTGCCCAGGTTGCGTCCAGGTTTCCTTCCCATGGTTCATGGCCCCTGCAGTCTCCATCGCAGAGTTTCAATAATTTCCTTTTTTGTTCAGTATCATTTCAACAGATATATATCATTACTGCCTTGGTTTTCCTCTTTTGTTTGTTCCTATTAACCGCCCGTTCGTTTTTTCCAGATCTTATTAGATGTTAAAGCCATTCTAATTTTGTCTCTTCCAATATTTGATCAACAGACTTTACTTCCAGTTCTTTCCTTATGTCTTCATTTCTTTTCTTATCGATTCTCTTCACTCACACTCAGAAATAAAAAATGTTTAGGTTCTTCTACATAAAAATGCAATTCCGCGGTACAAATTGATTGAAATTGATTAAATAAATGAACTCCAATTTGAATTTTAATTCAGGATTAAAATCAGAATTTAGAAAAGAACTATGTTTAAACTTCATTTCCCGTTACTTAATTTAATAAATTTTATCGATTTCCGGAACAATAGCAAACGAATCAAGGTCCTGCTTGCCCTCAATGTTACGACTCGAATCTCGCAACTGCTGGCAGTAAAGCCGACTTGGGAATTAATTTGACCTTTTAGAAACGTGCCCTAAGGAATATACATTGTATGTAATTCCACCGTTATTCTCATTTTCCTCGTCCTCTATAACGATTGCTAAAAAAATATCGAGTACGTCTACCAGGCTTTTGTAGTCGTAATAATAATAAATTTTAAAGATACTTTTTGCAATTCAGTTATGGACAGAGATGACCAAGGCAGGTGAAATTATTACTTTTTTGCAGCGTCTATTCGTTTCATATGAAAGGGTTCGTGTTGCCTACTGGTTTCCCCGAGAGTCGACAAAACACGAGTCTGTCTAGTCGCCGCAAAAAAGTAATAATTTCACCTGCCTTTGTCATCTCTACTTATGGAATAACAAAGCTGCTGTACGGAATGTGTACAATGGAGGACAAATTGGAAAAACTCAAATATCTTCAATAATATTGCAATTATTTACGCTACAATCGACAGCCAATAACTCATTAGTTTGCAAAGCATTAGAAAGATATCACTTGCGCGGAGTAGTCCGTAATTTATATAAAAAAAGAATGCCCAAAGGTGACAGCAGATTACAATAAAGGACAAAATGTTAGTGTCCATATAAATCTGATCTTGTGCAGAAGCTTCCTCGTGATTCGATTATGTTATTAACGCAATTATTATTTACCTACGTTATTATATTGTAACCTTGAAAACATTCAGAAGAAAGCAAAAGTACCCTGTACGTTAAAACATACTTTTTAGTAGACAAATACAAAAGCTCGTGTTCCGCCATTCCCAAAGAGAAAAAGCACCCCCATATAAGATGTATTAAGACGTATTGATGTTGAACATCAAAAAGCCTTTAATATGTGTCTCCCCGCTGCCCTCCTTTAGCTTCGCCGAAAACGTGGGGCTGGCGTGTATTCGCGAGGCGAATATAAATTACTATTTGCGATAAAAGAAGTCAAGGAATCCGCCAGATTAATATTACTTACAGTTTCTGAATGCGAAGCGTTTACTGCCGCGTTGCCGATCTAAAAGTTTACAGTTCAGGGGAAATGAAAGAGATTCGTTCACGTAGGTGTATTTAGCAGCGATCTTTTGAAAGACGTCGTGCTCTCATAACTTGACGACGGCATGTAGCATCTTGTTTGAATGCGGGTTATTTTTTTCCATAAGGAAGGTATTCATTCTATTTACAGGCATTTTTTAAGATACAGTTACCTGATATATCAGTTCTGCTGGAGCAAGTTGTGAGGAGTTGAAATTTTAAGATAGGCAAGTTACTTCTTTAATTTTTTTAGGAAATAGCAAATAATAGTAAGTAGTTTGTTTGAAGTGAGAGTTGGATGTTTTTTTTTTATGCGATTTTAGTAAATCAAGCCTAACACGACAGCAAGGCTTCGAATCGCGATACTTTTGGTAATGAAGCACCATTAGAAAAGATCGTTTGCAACTAGTTTGCAAGATTTCATCGTCCGTCGGTGATGAAATTCGAAGATGAAGGTCGACCAAAATCGGTCGTTGTTCCAAAAAAACATCGGTACTGTGGACAATGATTGAAGCGGATCGACTTCAGACTTACCATCAGATAGAGAAAGGGGCAAGTCTGTAGTAGATTCGATTTTGTGAGCATTTAGCTGTGAAAAGTGTCTGTTTCCGATGGACTCATAATTTTACCCAAGCATAAAAAAGGGCTCTATTTTTTAAGATAATTTGATATTTTTGCAAAATACCGTTATTTTCTTAACACTCGATATCTAAAATGTGTTACTCACTGTAATGGTGAGTCAAATTTTATTCAACAAAGTATTTCCTAGACTTCTCAGATTTTTTTTTCAATTAAAGAGAAAAATCACACATCAACTAGTTTGTATAAGATGGCTAACGGAATCGTTTGACTCATGTTATTTCAATTTTTCAGTGCACGTAAGCGTTCTTTTCTAGGAAATGAAAGACGGACGCTTTCTTGGTATAAAAATTGAAGTAGTAGGAATCAAAAATGGCAACGATTTCGATGACCATCTTCTAGATGCTAGTTGAAACAATTTCTCTTTTTGGTGTATTTCTGAAAACTCCAACGGTGGCATGTAAGGCGTTAAAAAAACAACGACATTTCGCAAAGATCTTAAAATCTCAATTACCTCAAAGATTGAGCTGGATTGAGATTGAATATTAAAGGAAATTAACATGAATTGAGAGAAGCATCCAAAATAATAATATGCGTTCTTACAAAGGTGTAATATATTGTATTCTTTGTCAGACTTAAATTTAAACTTTGTCACATTTATTTGTTATAATAAACGAGATCCCCACAGTAGTCATGACCATTTTATACACTCTATAATGTTTAGAACTGCAGGGTGAAGGGTAAAGAATTGATTGTACATACACTACCCGACAAAAACATAGACGCGGTATCGTTTCTATTTACGAAACAAAGTTTATAGACATTATATAAAATGTAAATGAGGGTTATTAGTACTTGTTATGTAAATAGTCCATTTATAGATATTTCTGGGTATTTATTGCTTTATGAGGGGTAATTGAGATTTTCCCAGATCAAAATAGGAATTTTAAATGCGACAAAAATTTAGACCCTGTGCATTTATTACATTAAAATAAGCAAAAATGTTTTAATTTGATACTTCTCTTCATATGCGGTGGTTGTGCTGGTAAAGTGTACGCATTTCACCACGAGAAATTATATTTTATAAAGTGTTTGCAATATGGGTAGAAAAAAGCAATTATCCTTGATAGAAAGGGGTAAAATTCTAGCCTGGCACCAAGATGGTGTTAGTAAGAAGGAAATTGCTCGTCGGTTAAGAAGAAGCGATCATTGCGTTAGAAATTTCCTAAAAGATCCGGAAAATTACGGCAAACCAAAAGGCCAGGGGCGACCGAAAGCTGTACGTGAGCGGTGTGCATCCAATTCTTCTGCGTCAGCGAGAGTTATTGCAGAACAGGCGGGGGTACAAACACACGTGCGTAATGTTCAAAGAATTTTAAAGGCGTCACCGGTAATCACGGAAGAAATGATGAGAAAACCGCCACTTTCGGCGAAACACAAAGAAGCGAGGTTGAGATTTGCTGAAGAACACGTATCCTGGAAGAAACAATGGGAAAAAGTTATATTTTCCGATGAGAAACTTAATTTGGACGGACTGGATGGGTACTCGCATTATTATCATGATCTGAGAAACGAACCAAAAGTGAAAATGACCAGACAATTAGGGGGTGAATCTGTGATGATATGGGTAGCGATTGGATTTCGCGATAAAAGTGGGATAGTGTTTTGCACAAACAAAATGACATCTGTGACGTATAAAGACTTATTGCGTGACAATCTTCTACGTTTTGGAAACCAATGGGCCGGGCGCAATTTTGTTTTTCAGCAAGATAACGCGCCAATTCATAAAGCAAAAACCATTACTGAATGGTTTAAAGAGAAAAAGATTAAAACTTTACAGTGGCCAGCACGGTCAGCAGACTTAAACATTATTGAAAATATGTGGGGTGAATTGACACGTCGCGTTTATGGCGGAGGCCGGCAATATTTCACGGTACAGGAACTGAAAACTTCAATAGTGACTGAATGGCAGAATATCCCTCAAAATTATTTGTTAAATTTATATAAATCTATTAATAACAGACTATTGGAAGTGATTCAGAACAATGGGGGATCTACGCATTACTGACGACTCATTTGTTGATTTTTGTTTTATATTTGCAACAGAGTCTAAATTTTTGTCGCAGAAATTGTTTAAACATTGGAGTAATAATTTATTATTTAGTTCATATATTACTGGAGGAGATATTTTTAAATTTATTTCACTTTTATGAATAAAAACTTAATTAGATCTCTTGCTAGTTTCGCAAAGAAATGTTGTAACCATTAAAACCCGTAAAACATCTTACCGCGTCTAAGTTTTTGTCGGGGAGTGTATATTTTATAAACAGAATATGAATCACGCTGTACCCAAATCACACACCACCGCAATTCTTCCAAATTCAAGGTTTCATTTGAATACTCCGATATCGTCGGAGCATTGTCCGGTGTATACCCGACGTGACGCGCTCTATCGGGTGTAATTTCAATTGAACGTCATCCGATATGGATCAGCGCCCACTGCGACCACCGGATATGTGAGCTGTTCGCGTTTCTTTTGTCTTCCTCGATCTATAATGCGCAATTGATTCCATCGACGCCTTTTGATTGAACGAATACCGACGACGAACTCGACGTAGCAACGATAAGAAACCATAAGTAATTCTCGAGCATCATTTTCTAATTGATACTTTGGATTTTGCGAGGGTGCGCCTATTCTTTCGCCGCAGAAAGGAATAAGAACAAAGTGTACGGTAGTGGTGGAGCGGCGATAAATATTTCGGGCAATAAATCCTGTTTTTCAATTTACGGACGTCGATCAATAATTCTTTATTTGGCATTTTCATTTTCTTTGCGGTATCATATTTTGAAATTGACATTTAAACGCAGGAAAAAGTCTTTTTGAATGTAGGGTCCTTGTAGTAACCAAGGTAGCAAACTTTGATGATTAATTACCAGTACTTTACAGCATTAGTAACAACAAAGGAATGCAGGATGTTGAGGTGAGGGGAAGCCGAAAAATTGTAATCCTGCAGAAACGAGCAGCGCTTCACGGAATTAGCAGAGACTCTGTCTACAGGCTCGTTTATTCGTCTCATGAATGGGTTCGCGTTACCTACCGGTTTCCCAGAGAATCCACAAAACACGAGTCTGTTTAGTCTCTGCTAATTTCGTGAAGCGCAACTCATTTCTGCAGGCTTAGTTCGAACGCATGGAAAAATATACGAACCTTACTGGCGAATACTTTCATAAATAATAAAATCTTTTATAATAAAATATCTTATTTCTTATTTTGTAGAAACAAAATGTATCCCTCGTGCCACTATAGTGGCAGCGCATTTTGTCTGTTAACTACGTACATAACTACCACACAGTAACTACGCCACGAATCTCAGCCTTCAGGTAAAAAAATTGGTTAAATACGATCATCAAATCGAATTGTTCGGCGTGCTGTTTATATCCATCGCATTTAAAAATTATCAATATAGCGCGTGACGGACCGAATATGGATGTCGGAAAAATATTTGCTTTCTCCGACGAATTGTTGGCCAGGTCATGACGAAACTTTCTTTTCTCTGCATTTACGACCGAATATGACCTTGATAGATGTGAAAACTTTGTAAATGGGGCACGCTTAGATCTGGCGGAGGTGAAGTAACGACGTTGATCGCCGAGCGGAAGGAAAAAGAAAAAAAAAAAATAGGTAGCTTTCCCATCGCTATTATAACCGTAACCGACTCACTTCTTTGCTACTGATTAAAGCGGAATTTCGTAACTTACGGTACGGCGCACTATATACGCCACGGAAAATACACAATATGGACGTGTAAGTAAGCGCTTAAGCGATTTTATGATGCTTAGAACAGAAGAAAATAGCTGCGGGCTTTTCTGCTGTGTCAAACGTAAGATCTGTGTGAACGTTGCGTAAACACAATTGAAAGTAGGAAGAACACATCTTATGGTGAATAAATAAAATTTATTGACGATCTTGACATTTACTTTTATTTTTAATGTTAGATTGAACGAAATAACCCTCAGATTGTAAAAATCAATGAAATTGATAGTACTCATAGATTTATTTCTATTTAAATAATAAAGCGTTACCTCTTCTTTGGAATTTTTATTATACAGCAAAAGGTTGCAACAATTTATCAGCTTTTAAATGTGAAAACATTACACTATAAATTGAAACTAGCAACGGAGGGCAAGAAACCCAACAGAAAATGAACCATATATCATGGAGAAAACTATTTTGAACAATTAAATGCTCGCAAAATGTGTTCCACGTATCGTTTTGGAACTTAAAACTACCACATTGTCAGTTTAACCGAGTTCGTGGGGCCAATAATAACGAAGATATCCATTTAATTTGAATCAGTTTGTATTAGAGTGGAGCAACAGTAGTTTCGCTTTTTGAATTGGCAGACGTTGGATAAAACTGTTAAAAGCTTTTCGTGGTCCCAAAAGGCCCAATACAAAGAGATTTTGCAATTTTACGTCATTATTCAACAGAAGCGCCGTTGATATCTCTCGTGAACTCGAAGGTCAAGACGTTACCTCAGATCGGACTGCGAACTCAAGATTAGTCAAACAGAGAACACCGAGAGGAACAACGTTTCAGAAAACTTTCTGGGGTTGGTTAAGAAATTCTTCGATAAAGAATTGAGATCTCCCCGGCTTCGCCATCTTCACAAATTGGGAAAGGAAAACGAAGGATGTATAAAAGTTTCTCGTGAATTGATTGCAGAACAGGCACAGCGACTACTGCAATTCTGCAATCAACTCGGTGACATGTGAGTAGTGTTAGACACTTAATAATTAAATTCAAAAATTCTTTTTCCAATAAGAAATACAATAATGAAATGTCGATTTGTCCAGCCTACTAGTGTTGAAGGGATCGTTTTTTTTTTTAATGAAGAAGTGACAATAATGTATGGATGATGCACAAAATGGGAAACTTCAAGGGAAGTGCCATGGAATAAAATGTAAACATTAGCACATTTGGAAAACAAAACATTCTCTTAAACGGTCAACAGACAGCAATGTGTTGTTGAACCGTAATTATCAAAATGACAAGGTCCACCATCACCATAGAAAATCTATAAATCGTAAGTTGTATAAATGGAGGTTTAAATTTTTTCAAGGAATAAATAAATTTATAATTAAGAAGACACTACAGGAAATCAATCAAATATAATAAAGGATAATCTAAATTGCGGTTTCTTTTCGCAAACTTTATCACATTAATCAGGTTTAAGAACAAGATGTAATTAATTGCGAAACCGCACAATCAAATTGTCAGCCAATTAGTCAACTTTAATTAATCACCAAACCACGTTAGATTTGCTCCATTCTTAATTTTCCACTTTCTTCTCGCCCTAACGAGATCAATTATGAAATATCCGTACCCTACAACTTTACACAACTTCCTTTCTTCTCATGGAACTTACTTGAATCGACTTACAATTAGCACTTTCCAAAGTAGAAGCCGCAAATAGAATCCGAGGAAACGTTTTACAGGAACACACTGATGTAAATGTAAACAATGTTCCCGTAAAGCGGGAGCGTGCATGAAATTCACACTTACTTTTCATATTCTCTTATTCTCTCTGGCCGCCTTCTCTTCCTGTTTGAGCCGCGTAATGGCCTGGACCGAACCGAATAATACTTTCGCGGTAACTTGGACACTTTTGTATTTTCCCCCTTCCGGCTTGTTCCTATCTGGGATGGTGGGCGACATTGATATCGGGTAAGTGTTGTTGTTGGCGTCCCTTAATGTGCAAGATTTACAGTTGTCGGGCAACATTTGGTATATGGTCGATATGCCGTAATGCGGAGAAACAGAGAGCGCTATCTATAAAAGAAAAAGAAATATGAAATGGTGTATTACTGTAGACAGAGCGCTAAAGAGGAAGCTTATTTTATAGAATGTTTTTTGGTCGATTATTTTAGTTAAATTTCACTATACAGTGAGATTCTAAAGTATTCACCCTTTGATGCTAACTTTTGGAAGACAAGAAGTTATAGCGTTTCTCCATTGAATTTCCGGCATGCGAACTTGCTATGTGGAAAAGCTCAAAAAAGAGACGGGGCAAGATTACAATTAAAGATTGACATCTCAGAAATTTGTAGTTCTCAAATTACTTTCGTGGCGGCAGCGGAGTAAGTTGGAGTGTTATTATACGAAAAGTTTACCTACAATGGATGGAGTTTTATGGAAATTTCTAGATTATTTTATGTTTTTGCATGTTTCATTCTTGTATTTTCAATAATATAGTTATGGAAGTATAACGCATTGCGCCGTTACACTTCCAAGTTCTTTTTCACTTTTAATAATAGAATTTGCTGAAATACTTCATAAATCTTTATTGTTACTGTTATTGTAAAAAGGTTACTGTTCCTTGTAGTGGCCAGCCATGACGAGCAAATTTTCGTGAACTACATATACATGTAAATGGGGCTCCATCTTGTGTTGACAGGTAAGACTGCTGCTACAACTAGTTATACATATGCAAGTTACCTGTTAATAAGCTCTGTGTGTACAAATCTTTTAGGAGTAGGTTCGTAAAGGATGCTGATTTAAAAAAACATACCTACTAGTCAGTTTTAACCTTGAACCTTGAGTATTTACAGCAGCTATTGTTGTATACATAATCCAAATGAGGTATTAGTGTTAGTTTCTTTGGTAACGTTTATACTATTGGTAATACTGTACTTAAAATTTTAAGTGTACGTAATTACATTACAGGGTGAATCAAAACCGTTACATATCAATAATTTTTAATGAATCCACAATCTAGTCAGATGTGATTCTATTGGTGGAAAGAAATCCAATTGATAGGCTCTGACAATTCTGATTAGTTTCAAACTTACTCTGCGAACAAATCCAACAAAGTTCGGGCTCAATGAAATCCATCGTTTTGTGCTTCTCTCAAGTAATGGCATATGCAATGAAATGCTATAAAACTGAGGTATATTTGTTCTCTAATTAAAAGATCATGTTTACGGGTGAAGGAGTAAATTACGAAAAGAACAACGTTTTCTAAAAGTAAATTAATGAAACAAGGAGACTAACGTCAAAATTTCAGGCTTACGCGCATTCTCTCTGGTAACGCGTCACAACACGCGTAACAAAACCCCAGCGTTCTTTCCAATGATAAAAATTAAATTTGCTCTCTTGAAATACTATTTTACCACCGAAACACTTGATTTTGCTTCGAAAATTAATCACTTGGCAGCACGTCTTCGCTCAAAGACGATTCCAACTAAAGAGGCAGATTGTATTGGCGTCACTTCGCTTCCTTGTGTTTTATCCAATATTCGCAACCGTAAATTTCGGATATTCGCAAATTGTAAAGACACAATAGAATTTATTCTCTCGTGGTTGCAGAAAGGAATTACATAAAAGCGAACGTTTAAGACCTGCAGAAAATGGAGCGAAGAGAAGTTGGATTGAACGCCCTCACTAAATTTATTAAGTAACACAACAATTATTATTAATTAATTATTATTAACGTTATTCATCTATACAAATCAATTTCAGTCTATGTATCTTCCACACTTCGATTGAACGATTCAGACACACGTTTGAGAAATTTAATTTACCGATACATACGATCTCCGATTTGCTTTGCCGTTTTCTCCTCGACGCCATATATTACACATTAGCATTAGGTACGGCGTTTGTATTAGCTTTGAAAGCTTATTTGTGCGACTTGAAAGGGAGGTTAGTACAAGATGATGCGCCTAATAATTACTGCATTCCTTCGCGTTCCATTGCGATACGTTGGATGTGATTAGAATTTAACCTTTTCTCACGAAGCGCCGTAGATTTTTCAAGATTAGGTAAATGGTGATTTGCTGACACGACGATGCAGATAATTTCAATTATTGAGCACTTTCGATTGTGCAAGCTATACGATTTAATCAATGCGGTTGGATTGGTTTTAAACAACTGTTTTTCTTTTCAATAACAAATAATACTGAAGGGGGGAAGTAGGGAAGTTGCACAAAATTGGTTGTGTTGTTTTTTGATTAATTTATTACTACGAGGGTAGTTTGAAAAACTGCAAGCCTCAACATGGAGATGGCACTATTCGTCAAAATTATTCCGATAATATAATTGTGGATGCGTTTTGAAAATTTTAACGATGTTCGTCGCTCAGTTGTTGTTTTGGCAGTCACCTGTGTCAGTCAATGTTAGAGTTTATATAGGCAATACGCCTACGCAAATTAAAGCTGAGATGGACACTGTTTACGGGGATTCTGCACCAGCATTTCCCGTAGCGAAATTTTGAACAGCTAAATTTAAACAGGATCCTACCAACTTGGTTGACGAATATTCGGAACGGTCAAAAATTGCAACCACTACCGATAATATCACAAACGTTCGGCGAATGGTCCCAGGCGACCTAAAGAGGTAACAGAAGCTGTGGGCATCGGAAAAGAACGTATTTGTCATATGTCAAGTAAAAAGTTTAATATGAAAAGCTAATCGCGAGTTAAGTGCGACGCTTGCTCATTGAGGACCAAAAACGCGTTGGAATGAACATTTCCAAAACTCCGTTAAACCAGTTTAAGCGAAATAAATCGGAGTTTTAGCGTCGATGGATTGTAGATGAAATTTGCCAAGGCACAATTAAAATTGAAGAGTTCGAAAGAAGAATCGGTTCCGAAGAAGGCTGTACCATTGGTTGGGGAAATGACGGCCGCTGTCTTTTTTTTTTGGATAGTGTTAATCGATTATCTTGAAAAGGAAAAAGCAATAACGAGGGCATCACTACTTGTCTACCATATCGTTAAAAAGATTTAGCTTCTTACTATTTACATGATAGTTACAATTTTACAATTCCGGAAGTTTGAGACGCCCTGTATATATTAGAATTAGTCACATATATAACAATTACACTTTCACGACACAAATGTCAATGAACATGACTAACTTGTGCGATTTATAGTTGGTTATTAATAGCAATACTTCACCTTGTACTGATAATAAATTTAGAATTAGCGCTATAATGGTACTAGGAAAGAACCTCATACGTTATTGTAAGTAGCCGGTAAAAGTACAATGAATAATCTTTGAAATTAGCTTCTGTAATTACACGTTTAATTGCTTTGTAATAATAAGTATAATACGTAATGTAATGATTTGTACTAATTAAAGAAAACCTTTCAATTTTTTACGAACTCAATACGCGATTAAAACAAAATAATAGTTCAATTTAATAGCAAGCGGCAAGGTATCACTCATAAAAGCTTCACGTTCGTTAGTAATTTAAATATCACAGATTTATGACCTAAAAAATCACACCAATAAAATCGCATACGTGTTACCATCATCTCGTTAAAGCTAGTAAACGGACGGTTATTGTACGCATTGCACTGCGATAACTATTCCAATAAGCCATTAATTTTTGATGGCTTTGATCGCCAGGAAAAGAAATTGCTGAAATATTTTTTTCTACCACCGAACAGATCCAGTTCAACGCGGCCGCTCATGACGTATAATTGCTACAAATCATTTTAACACTTATACGACCCAGATTTGGTACGGGAAAGATGTTGCTCGCAGTCAGGTCGTCGGTTGTAACGATTACATTAAAATTCCATAAACAATTAGATATTGGATTACTTAAGTTAGAGCCGGGCATATGTTAAAATGCCGTCTATTAACACGGCTTGGCTAAAAGCCGATCTAGATCACGGAAATTATTAGTATACGTTTGTTCTTATCATTAGGACGTATGCACGTAAAATTTATGTTTTGCGTTCTTAATTGATGTTATTAAACATCCAAGATAGCAATAGCAGTGTTAACATTAGGAGCCAAGCCAATATTACTGAGAATAAAAGAAACTGTTAATATATTTTAGAGTTCCCTCCTGCTTCTTAAATTCGCCAATCTCTTTCGGAACACGTGCTCTTTTTTATGATTAAGTGAGATCCAAAATGGACACCAATTTGGAGTAGATTTCGTGATGTTGTTCGAAACCGGGTAACCGGGTACTCGAAATTTTTAGCATTGGTTCCACGCAATTTCGGGTATCCGGTTTTGGGTAATTACTATCTAGATAGGTCACTAATAAAGAGCCAGTAGCAAAAGTAAAAGTTGTGGCATATAAAACCATCTTCAGGGCTATCCTAACCAACGGGAGAGAAAGCTGGGTGTTAAACCAGTCTCCGAGCAGTTAAAAGGACAACACGTAAATGTAGAATACGGAACGGAGCGGTAAAATGAAGAATTCGGGATAGAGACCATACTAAACGTTGTAGAAAGGAATCGAATGAAGTGATTTGGACATCTTAACCGAGTGAATGAAAATTGACAATTGAAACAAATATGGACAACAAAAGTACAGTAAGAAAGAAAGAAGGGAAGCGCGAAGAAATTATGGAACGATGTTAGTAACAGTATTAAGAAGAAGAAACAAAACCTGAAGTGAAGTAAAAAATAGAAAAAGATTGGATAAAATTCGTACACCTCGATTTATAAGCTTATTACATGATGTAAAATTTATTCACTTTACATTTTAAGGTGAAACGTTACCGATAGGCCTTTATCTCGATTTTTCCCTGAGAAACGTGTTGAGGGATTCGTTAGAACAAGCAAATATAATGATCAGAAGCTCATTGAAGGTATTTTCGATAGATCTTTGAATAGTAAAAACAAGAATTTTACCTATAACAAAACTTAAAGCAATAAACCCAAAACAATAGAATAATGCATGCACAAACAAATAAATTTAATCCTAAAGAAGTCGATGTATTAAACAATCGACATTAGCAATTATAATGCAACAGCGGTGCAAATATGTTACAACAATATATAATGGTGTCGCATAATAATTGCTTCGCACTTTACGCACAATATCACAAATATGTATAATTTAAACATTTAAATAAATACACGCGAGAATTTGTTTTTGGTCGCATTGGAACATGTTACGCTTGTCCATTCGGGCACATCAATAAACGCGGATACTACGATTTAAGATGTGTAGTTTCGGGCTATGCACGCGTTTGAGTTTCTATATTGTAATACAATTAATTCTCCATTTCTGCAACGTTTATTTCACTAACAGTGCAAAAAAAAAAGAAAGAGGTTCCTGTACGTCGTATGCATTATTGAAAGAATTTGGTTTGAGGAGCACGTTTGGATTGCGGCAAAAATTGAATGCTGGGCTCAAAAGGAACTTGCCTGCTAGTAAATGTGCGGAAATGTTAAAAAGCGGGTTGCACCGTCTATTTAGTTGTTTTTTTTTTTTTTAATTTTGCCTCATGGGACTTACGGTGTACACTTGGTGCCCTTTTTCTAGTCAATTAGGAAATGATTTAGTGAGGACGAAGCTATGTAAGAATGTTCTTGCTGTTTCCGAGATCTGCTAAAAGAAATGCTTTAGCAGTGTCTTGAGAAGCAACTTGAAGGAATAAACAAAATAAATAAAAATGTTCAAAATATTTTCTAGATCTCTGTGTCGTGTAGCTTGAGAACCATTTTAAACACCTTCTTCCAAAATTTTGTTTGTTTTTTATTTTTTATATTAGCATATATTATTCCAACAAAAACATTTAATTGATGATTCTTTATTTAAATTTTTACTTTTTCTATGCGTGAATAATGAGAAAATGTGTAATAAATACAACTTACCTATCTTTAATACTTATGTTGCCAAAATTTCATCTTTATATGACGCGACCTAATAAATTTCGTTTTACAATTCCGCGTTCATTCTATTCTACCGATTCGAAAAGTAAAAAAAACAAACAGACGCGAAAACAATAGCGATTTGACCGATGAACTTACTGAACTGAATTTTTCGGCACGTCGGATAATATGCAGAATCGAGTCTCGTTCGTCCCTGTATCCGTGTCGTGTCCGTATATCCGTCGATTATTTCGTTATTCTGTGAGAATGTGCAAAAGCAAGGCGATCGGCCGCTCGAATTGAGTCTAACAGGAACCCAATGCTCTAAAGACACACTGACAGACTGACTTCTCCAAGTAGTTAGTTATGTATACCTACTCTTTGGTTCTCTGGTACTCCAGTACACTTTCTCCTTTGGCCGAGGTGGGATCATGCCGCGGTGAAAGGTTTAAAAAATACGCGACATTCTGCCGTTTAATGTTACCGATGTGCTTCGACCGCACGCTTGATGCAAAAATGTTGTGCGCTTAGATGCGGGTCTGTTATTGATCAGGGAGAACCAATTCAATTCCGTTTTGTGGAATATGTGAATGTAGTATTTGAAGTAATATTTCATTCGTATTTGATTATTGATTAATTATATAAATGGTACATAATAATTTTTATTAATTAAGTTTGATATTAAATTCAAAATGTTCACAATTTTTTATAAAGTTGTATGCAACCTAGAATCAGTATTTTTTAATGAGCAAATGCATTATTTCTTATTTAGTCTTCTTTACTTAGCATCACCTTGGATATAAGCTCAAAATGTATTTACGAATGTCGATTATATCAGCTCTAAAGTTGAAAAAATTGTCTTATTTATTCAATTTAATGAATGAGTTAATTTTCGTTCGAAAGAAGGCAGTCCGTGAGAGAACAGTGGCAGTGTATGGAGAGAATAGTGCAAGCAGATTGAAAGGGCTGGGGTATGATGACCCAAAGTATGGAAGACGTATGGAAGCACGAGCTGAAGAAATCATTAAAGTTTTCGTACGATTTTATTAGTTTTCCATACAAATTAGTTTAACATTAGTTATCTTTGTCCGGTAATCTTTCATCTTTTTTTTTTCTTTTCATCTTTTCATCTTAACTAACTTTATTACATACTTATTTAAAATTTCCTTTAATTGTAAGTGCAATTAAGGCATTGCAAAGCTGAAATCTCTTTATTGGTTTTTATTTTGTTAAGGTTACAATTATAGGGTTTCTTCAAGCGTTTAGTGAGTGTTTTTTACATATGCTTAGGATGTTCTCATCCTGCTCAAGCATAATTTTTACTTGCTACAAAATTGCTTCATGATAATCTCGTCCCATTAACCTAAACGGTTTAAGATCCGTTTGCTCGTTTGCTCTGCTAAATCTTAGAACATCCATCTTCTTTGCTTACAGATTCTGAACGTGTTTCTATTGAACAATCCATGTATGTAACTAGCATACGTGCGGGGTTACATCTTCCACTTGAATAGATTATAATTCCTTTGTACGCGCATCGTACTCATTTTAGTCGTGCGACCATTATCGTCGAAACGGAACACTTTTTCGCCTCTTTTTCATTCGCCGCGATAAGTGAAATGAAACGACGTCAATTTGACGGTGGCGAGAAGTACCAACGACCAACCCGTTGACCTACTATCCTACTAAAATTACTAGCACTTTTCAGTTCTTCTTTTTTTCTAGCGTGAATTGATGAAACGAAAGTATCCGACATACAATAATGGCGAGAATGATACCGGTGGCGCTATTTTCGAGAGTAGTTTCCCTGTCTTCGCAACCGTAAACAAGGATCTCTCGAGAACGTCCGCAACATGAAAAGATACACGCATTAGACTACTTTCTATTCCCTCTTCTATATCAACGTCTTCTTTTTTCGCTCCATATAGGAAAGTATCAAAGTTTTGTGACAGATATTAATAAGCCATCGATTAATTAAAGTAAAAGGCGCTAGAATATGATAATTGTAGTCTATTAAAGCCAAGTTAATCCTTTAGAAGACGTTTAAACAATATTGTACGTAATCAATTCCTTAACTAGGTACAACTAGTGATTGGCGAATTAATAATAAAAAAATCATCGTTTGCAAAAGAGAGTATTGATAGTAATTTTGGGAATTTTTAGCAATACGCCCATACAGAGAATAGAAAATGTAGGATTCCGGCTTATATGATTGCTGCCTCTATGGAAATCTCGAATCCACACGAAATAGTTGAAATTGCCCCTAGAGTATTTCCTAAAGTTTACTAACCAAGTACTTAAATTTTTTCCATTCATACTGTTGGCACTTTTTGCTACAAGTTTAATGTATGATGTCGTTAGAGCTCTGTCCTGTATTTAGTGACAAGATAGAGTCGGTTATGATGGATTACCTAATTATTTTCTGAAAAATTGTGCACACATTTTATGTGATCTCCAATCCATCATTCGAGTCCTCTTGATATTCTTTCTCCTATTTCCAGATATGATTGGAAATCATTCTGAGTAAGTTAAAAGTACGGAAACACCTTCCTTTGTGGTAATTACACATTTTACAAGAAAAAAAAAATTAAGAAAATCCAAATTCTTATGATGTTGGGTTACGGAGATAGACGAAAGAGTTATTTAATAACGTTCATCAACGAACAAGTGATCATAAATAATTAGTTGTATACTATGGCAGTATCATCAAGAAGAGTATTTTAAAGGAAAAAAGGAAACCTCAGAAGATTCAATTTATTCACGAATTAATAGAAGGCGAATTCGGTCTTTGGTTGAAAATATGGATCGATGCATCCTCGAAGTAGTTATCGCGGATTCACCAATTAAACTGGTGCGGGGTGGGCCGATACTTTTAGTATTGTTTGCCATACTACCTCACGGTCCCCGCTATCATTATTTATTTTCCCAACATAGACCGATTGCTTGTTTAATAAACTATTTTCTTCCCATAATAGGAATAGTACTGCATTACCATTGTGGCGCCATTAATTTTAACGACGTATAATAATATGGTGGATAATTTTTTTATACAATAAGTGCACCCTATAAGTATCTAGAAGTTGTCGCTAACATCAAATTACAGGTAATTATGTAATGTTGAATAACTGATAGAATTTGCGTACTTTTAGCAGTATGTACACCAAGCAATAAAAGTTCCAAGGGAAAATCACCTTTAGTTGTTATATTTTACGTTCATGTCAAAATTGTTCGGTTACCTCTACCAATTAGTGTACATACACTTTTGCCTCCCACCCATATCTATGCAAAATCAAATACATATAATTAGATGCAATTTGGACATACGTATGTACATAATTGAGGTGAAAGTGTCCGTAAGTGATGATAACATATTTAGTTGGAAAATTGAATGCATGTAGTACTACTAATACTTTTTTTTGGTAACATGCATTGCGGTGAAATTTGTTTGCTAATTATTTCTGACGATATTGAATGAATGACCGTGCTACAATAAAAAAAGTAAGCGAAATAGATAAAAAACAAAATATTACTTGACCTGATTGTGCCGAAGCGAGTATTTTTTCTGTAACAGGTAATTTGCGTAATGTATCAAGAAAAATGTAATCCTAGATTAATTTTTAGCAAAGCTTTGCAGAAATTAGCTCATAAATGATTCGTTTAACTATATAATCGTACGGGCAGAGAATTTAAGAAGCCGTAGCTTAGCGCGGTAGCAGGCATAATACCTAATATACTGGATTTGCTTCAAAATAACCGAATTGCGAAGTTGGCTATATCTCTGTGTGGGATTAGGATAATCCTAATGAGACAGAAGAGGATATACAACGTCAATTTTGAGGATCCTCGTACAATTTCTTATATTCGATTAGACAAAGATCTTTAATACGTTTTCTTCGTAAAAGAGGAGATAAAATAAATCGACTTGGTAGACGTCTTTGTGCGTACGTCAATTAAATGAAGTGCACACGATGCCCTAATGGAATCGAATTTGACAAGTAGTAAGTCCATTAATGCCTATTTCAATCAGCAGGTCGCGATAATTAACTTCGACGCCGCGTCAACAACGCTCCGTGCCCACCTACGGCATTAAATGCTTCGTGAAAATAATCGCTGGAGACGTGGCAAGTTGCTGTAAGGAATTACTCGTTCGAAATCAAGCGTCTGCAATTCCCCGATCAATTTTCGACGACGACGCCGCGTCGATACTAAATTAGTGTTTACGCGTCGGGTGGAGGCGGCAACATTTTATCGCAGGAAAATGTAAGCTGACGTTATTGCTAAGAGGTTGAAGTAACCGAGGCTTGAAATCCCAACGTTTATTGGACCTTGTTTACCGTGTATAATATTAGCACGTTGGGGATGTGAATAGATGCATGCAGCTTTTTCATATTTAAGCACTTAAAACTGACATTTCAAAAACGTTCGTAAATGTTTATTGCGAGCCAGATTGAGAAATAAGAATACGATATTTTGTTTCAGAGTGTACCGGTAGAATAAGCTTGATTGAATATCTTGAACAAACTTAAATCTTTGACTTAGATACTATCGCAGTACCCCAGTACGGTTTATAAATAACGTTATAATCAATCAAATTGAAAAATTTGTTTTCTGGTATAGCCTTGGTACTATTTCGATAGTTCAAAAAAAATTAAATTAAAATAATAATAATGTTTTGCAAAAGACAAATCGAAGATCGAAAAAGCTCGTCACGTAACAAGACCCTTCGTTCTTTTAAACGAGCAAATTTGAATTAGCTTTGGCCTTGACATGAAATCTCAATACCTCTCTTAGCGAAATGCGTCTTTGCTCAAAGGTGACCAACAGGTTTTATTTAATATTATAATTTTATTTAATTCCTTTAACGGTCAAGTGGAACGAATAAACCACGTTATTATTTCAACCCTCGCGAAGCTGTCGAAAGCTTTAGGCTTTGTTGTACGTTGCTGTGGCGTTTTACTATTGAAAAGGTTTTATTTCATCTTTGTCACCATTGATACTTAGGAAGTCTCCATAATATATTCAATTACGATTAAACGTTGAAAGGGTACAGCTAGGATCCTTGAAGTATCTTTCTTTTAATGAAACGATAATCTATTCTTAGCATGGTATGGACTACAGAGCGCTTTTGTTGTTTAATCCTTGAATGACCGACCGCACTGTCGAGAGATACAGGATGCCGTATTCATATAGATGCTGCACTTCTCCCATTTTGCTCTCATCTTATTCTGTACAACTAATCTCCAATTTTAACCATGCGGCGAGTAGCAAACTTACATTATGACGATATTTTTTCGAAAGGCAAATTGGTGCAAAATTTGTGATGTTATATTATCCATTTCGTTGGCTTGCTTTACACACATACGTGCTACGTAGGAGGTGAATTGATGTCTACGTCGATATCCAAGATCTTATGGATGGCTTTAGTTAAATAGTTTCTTACGTTGCTAATGGATACAATTCCAAAATGCCAAAAAGAAATTTTATAAATAGCAGCTTTTATATTTCCCAGCGTTTACACACGCAGATGCCGCTAAGCATAGAAGCGTTATTAAGGACTGTTATATTACTAAAACAACCTATATACGTGCGAATGTAAGCCATCCGTGCAGTACATAATTTCCTCTAAATTGCCTCTTACAGACACCACGCGTACGAAGAAATATTGCAATTACGCGTTTCCACAGATGCTATCAACGGATTACTAGCACACATTGACAGGTATCGTATGCACGCACAAATCTACAATTTATGTTTTCGCAAACTGGAAACATCATTAACGAACTAATTTATCGGCTTTCTCCTGCTATTCATATGTATGAATCTGAGACAACAGCTACCATTTCAAGCGGCAAACGTTATGACCAAGTTTGGACTAAAGTTATATGTTTCCAAATACAATGTACAAATTCCATGTTGTTACAATAGTGATTGTAAGGCAACAAAAACAAGATATGTCGAAGATTGGAAAATCAAAAGTTCAAAGACATCTTCAACTGTAAAAAAAAGCTCTTAAAATAAGATTATTGGTAAAAGTTATTATCACGTTGGTATGGTTTGAAGACGCAGCTAGTCGTCTGCTTCGGGGTGAAGATGAGATCATTACTTAAGAAACTGAAGGTCAAAATCTCGGAAAAACGGATGCATTTGAAGAAAGAGGAGATTTTATTCCATCAAGACAACACTCGCACTTTAATGACCGCCATGGCAAAAATTTATAATAGACCATTCTATTCACCGGAAGTGGTGCCTAGCGACTTCTCTCTATTTCCCAGGTTCAAAGCTTCATTTTCATCCAATGAGGAGGTCACCGCATTCGTAAATGCAAGACAACCCTTGTAATTGTAAATATCTAATTAAACTTTAAATATTTTCTTGATTCTGTGTGCAGTAAAGGAAATCTAATTCGTTGCTACATTAACTAAGTGCACATGAATTTGCAAAATAAACAAATATATTGATGAATTTAGTGTAGCGTAAATGAAATATTAGGAATTCTCAATACTTTAGTCCCAGCTATGTGTTTAATATTTTTTTCCATTTCATTCGAATGAAAAACATTATGTGAATCTGAACGTATATATAAGTTTATTTTGTTCGAGCTGTAATTGGATGAAAAATACTTTATTGAAAATGTTTCGCATCCATTCAGAACAGTTATTATAACCAGAAAACTTTTATTTACTATAAAGGCAGCGGCGGTATTCGTAAGAATTTTATTTCTGCTTTGTTATAACTTGAGTAGAAACTTTTATGATTACTTTTATAACTTGGATTATATTATCTTAGGCGGCTCTTTCATTTTATGTATACACAAACTCGGTTAACTTGGGAAGCCAGCCCTATCTCTTATAACCTATACAAATTTGTGCTATAACTTGTTATATACACAAAGTTAACTCTTATATACATGGATATATTTTAAGTTTATCTAAAACGTAGTGATCGATTGAAGCCTCTTCGCAGTTAAACATGTATATAGTTTCTTAAATATTTTATATATAAAAGATTGGGCAAGTGCGTGAGTCTGAGAAAAGTATTGATTTTTTCCTTAAATGTTATTTTGTGCACGATATGATTATTGTAAGATGACGCCAATTTTGGGACAAGATGACATCACCCACACAAGCATTATAAACAGTCATAAAATTATCACGGAAAGATCTCCTCCCAGCGGCCAAGGCGATAGGACCCGTGACCAGCGTCTAGTCATCGGCGGCTACCAGACATAGAGTCAGCACTGTGGCAAGATCAAGAAGCTGGATCCAATACAATTTCGCGTCACACTGCGCAAGTTTGGGTACTTCGTGCATTATCGGCGAGGGGATGGTAGTAACAAGGCAACGGAAAATTTTAGGCGCATTAAAAGAATCTCAAAGTTATAGCAGCTAAATCTCGTAGTGATAGACAATTTCAGAGCTCTTGCATTTGTAGCAAAAGATACCTACCAAATTGAAGCTTCACCTTTTGAGCTTATTATGCAGGACACTTCCGCTTCCTGTATGTTGAGCATTTCCATGTTTTTCAAAATTAAATAATTTATTTCCCAAAAAGAGCGTTTGATTTAGTTTCTAAGCTTCAAGTAGAACGTTGTTATAGGAATTATATATACGTAGATATATCGAATATACAAAATATTATAGGAGAGAAAGTGCGCATTTAATCTTCCATTGATCTGTTTTCTTCGACACTAATTAGATTTAATAGTGGAGGATTGTTATGGGAAAGGGTAACTTCCAGTAGGGAAAGTATCAATAGAGAAAACCCAAACTGTTACCGTTTGCGGATAAAATAAAGCTTCTAAAACCTTGTTATCGTTCATATAAATCTCTCTTGCAAAAAAATCTTAACGTGCACGACCTTGATATTAGCAATAATGATGTATGCAGATGTTGGCGATTTTCCTATCTAATCTGAGACAGATTTATAGTGAATATACATTTCGTGCGAATAAATCGCGGAATGGAAAACATTTTTCGTGACTTCGCGTAATTAGCTTGGCAAGGCGCAATTTCTCATGAATTGTCAGCCGAACGTAAACTTAACATCGAATGGCAAAGACTGAATGAAAGTTTTAAGACGTTTAAAGGTTAAAGCGGCACCTACACACCGTTATTATCCGATGTTCATGATTCTGAATACATGGTTTACTGTTAAAGCTTTAGGAAAAAAATAGGAATATGCAAACAAATGTCTTCATTATTTTTTTATTTAATCTCTTCTGGCTCTAAATCATATTTCTAATGTCCATTTTATCCTTCGATATGATTGTGCTCATTATAACATAAATTACATTCTCTTGAAGATGAAAATATTACTTATTGCTTTCAATGGTGTAAAGCATGCATATCTCACATCTATTGAATTAACACGAATTTTTCTATCTCGACGTATAAGCGAGAACTAACACTGCATTTTAATTTCTCAATTGTTACTGCAAGCTTCTGCTTTACAATACATATCAAAGGAGCTTACTTATATTATCGCAGGTACGCAACAGACCGATGCGTTGCAATTGACCCAATAAAAATATTACGCCAGCAAAAACAATCACAATCAACCAGCTAGCATTACAAAAAGAGAATATATGATGCAATGCACGCGCTTATATGATACGCTGTCGTACTAAACGTACAATAGTGGACATTTTGTAAATGACAACTATTAACAGGTTCGCTCCTTTATCTTTACCCAATACACAATATACAATACATCTTCACATCTACACCTTGCCAACTTAGAAGATGCCAAGATGGGGTTTGGTAATTTACTTCCTCTTTTCTAGTTTAAAGATAGATATCTACCTCTTCAGGGATTGCTTTGTTATTATGACGACTTTTTTCCTTTATTTTGAAAGACGATCTATTCTTTCTGAAATTATCATTTTAAGCACGAATTCCCGAAACTATTGTACCAAATTAATCTAATAACTTGTGAGATGCAGTGTGTGCTGATACTTTAGTGTTCAGCCATGTTGGACGCTCTGTTGACTGTTGAAATTGCAACCACCACCGATAACATCGGAAAACTTCACCAAATGCATCAAATTGAGCTTAAAGTGGTAGCATATGCTGTGGGCATTTCGAAAGAATCTGCTTGCATAATATACTAACAGAAAATTTGGGCATGGAAAACCTAACCGCGCCTTAGATGCTGCGCTTGTTCGTTCAGGACCGACATCGCATTCGAATGAACATTTCTAAAACCTTCTAGAAGAAATGTCTGCGATATAAGGTGGTGCTTTGCTTGTAGATGGAACTTGGTTACACCAGTATATTCCCGAAGCCAAGAACTGCGAAGGGCGAAAAAGAAAGATTTTGTTATTTTGGAAACTTTACAGAGTTCCCTTGTATTGCTTTCTGGTCCTTTTTTTTTCTTTTTTAGCGTTTATTTTAGATTAGCCACGATTATACTCCCATACCCGGCTACCCACAAATAATACCTCGGGCTACACCGAAATAAAGATGTGATATTTTAAATTATACAATCAACGACCTGCATGTATAAAAAAAGAACGTAATATTATAACACTTGTCCAGCACGCACGCACGTCCTATAATTATTATTGACCTAATGCAAAGTGTTCCATTGCGTTGCGCGGCGTTTTTAGTTTCTCCTCGACTTCTTTTGTTCGTTTACGTAATATCTCGTGACAATTGCGATTTGTGTCTTCACTAAATAACGGGGCAATCAGCCTAAGCGTAGTACGGCATACAGATAAGCTCCGGCGACCGCTGAATCTCGCAGATCTAGAAGTTATATAGAAGCGCCTACTACCTGGCGGCTTGGCAGGAGGAGTAAACGAAGCGAATCGTATGTACGAGCCTTCGAATGGTGGGACGTAGAATGACCCAGTGACGTGACACGGTGACCTGATTACGGACCCGCTCTGAGAGTACGGACGGAGTCTTGTATTGTGGGTCGAAAATACGGATATTCGATCGTAAGTCAAGCGTGAAAATTCGAATGAATTTTTGCATTCGTATTATTGAAAATAATATCCAGGATATGTCTTCTCACTCCGAATAATTTCTATTGCTACTTGGAGTTCCTTACGAGATTATAAATTTATATATTTCAAGATCAGAGAAATTAATGAAGAGGAGATTTTAGAGTTTGTACCTTTAAATACTTGCGTTAATGGATGTAAATTTTCGTATTTTAGATAGAGCATGCTATAACATTAGAACATACCAACTTTGTAAACTTAATTTTTCTATGCAAACTGTTTTTTCTCTGCAAACTTTGTTTTTTCTCTGCAAACTTTGTTAATGTTTGTTAATATTAATCTTTTCTCTTTAACATTTAACAAATAAGTTTTTCACGCGTTTTATTTTTATTCAGAAATTAATTCAGAAATATTCCCCGTTTCGGATAATCTGTATTGCGGTCACAATTACGATCGTAATTGTAAAAGTGCTTGTTTGCAACTTCCTACAATTCACACAAGACAGTATAAAACGTTACAACTAGAGCTATTCCAGGATACGAGTAGAACGGATCCGTGATGCGGTATACAGGAACTGAAAGTTCAGTAGGATAAGTCTCCGTTTAATGGCTGCGGCGTAGGTGTTGCTGTTGTCTGGCTTTGCCTGCTAATGCATATTAAAACAATTCTGTGAACTTGAATTATAACTTTCGCGTCGTAAAAGTTTAACAACTACGACGTAATGTGTACGTGCAATTCGTTTACAGTTATTATATTGAGATTGGGCGTATAAATTATGTATGTATTAATAATAGTAATAGTAACGCTACCTCTGTCTATTTTAAATAAACTAATCGTAAATTTTATAGTCGAATGTCTGAGTAAACTATATAGAAGACAGTTGATTGTACATGTGCTGTTGCGTATTGCAACATTAAAAAATATAGAAAACCCGGTTTCATCGACTTCATCCCGGCCGACGGTATTTAAATATTTATTAGCCATATGCTTTATCTATCTGCAATAATTTAGCAGATATATCAACTTTTCCGTTCTGTTTTTGCCGAGAAATTTTTACTTGTTTACGTGTTTTTTTTGAGGTCACCACCTACCGCTTGTTACTTTAACTATCAACGGAGTAACCGGAAATCATCTAACCAAAAAACATGTTGCTGTAGGAGGGTATTTTTTTTGTGATGCTGTGTGTGCAAATAAATAGAAATCAGGATTTCGTCTCTATTATATCTTTTTCCCATTAGCAGTGGCGGTGAATGATGACGCCAACGGAAGGGCGCGGATTACGATTCGATTCTCCCTTTGCACATTGTATACATTTTACTACGCAACGAAAAAATACGAGAAAATCGAATTGTTGCCTGCGCCCACCCCGTTTACGTCATCGCTCACCGCTACTACCGACTTTTAGCAATAACAATACTATAAAAAAATATAACAAACATTAACCAGCAGCATGCTGAAAACAAATTAACAATAAAAGAACATGAAAATAAGAAGCAAAATACGAAAATGGTTTGCACGGAGTAACTTCGCTGTTATCAATTTGATCTTTGTGTAGAGAAACAATTAACTTCGCCAAACCACGTAGAACAATAAAATTCTAGAATATCATAAATTCATCTCAAATATTTCGCAGAAATGTAGCGCAAACAAAATTGAAGAAGGAGGACATCAAGTTCCCGAATCACGTAAATCTTCGGCCGCTACTTCACGGCTGCAATAAAAGAAGAGAAATGATCACCATGAAAACGGAGTAATACCCGTCAGGGCTGGTGAAACTCAGTTGTAATCCTGCTGCATTAGTTTTTCCATCGGGGCGTCCCGTTCGTTTTACGATCCTTATACGTCGCGCGCGGACAACGGAGAGAGAGAGGCAGGAATTCGAAGCACGTAGTCGGTCGGTCTGAATTTGCAAAAAAAAGACGTCGGAACGAAATGTGCCAGCCGCCTCGGCAAAGCTTTCCAGACGATAGTCGTCGTCAACCAACTGACGCCCCGGATAAAACACGCCCCAAACTACGGATCCCTGGAGCTTTTTTAAGTTGCTAACTGTGATGGAATTGGAAAATTACAAGTGCGGTCGTTTAACGTTAATACTTATTTTATTGTTTCGTTCTTTATTCAAACGGAAGCTTATCATGGGTAACTGAATACAGAGGGAATAAAATAAAACAAAACTGATCTGGATGTTGGCCAGACGGAAAGATAAAGGATAATTGGTCCCTTTCTCCGAAACAAGAAAATAAAGAAAATAAGTGAAGTATTGGACCGTCTTGTAAATGGAACATCTTGAACAGATATTTTTGCGTTGAACACGTAATATGTAGAAAAGACGACTTACGTTCTAAGACTATTGCTAAGTTTCAAGCTTTTGAAAAGAACATAATTGACAATAGCAATTATAAGCTTTAGTAATATGAAAGCACTCAGTCCAAAAGAAAAAGGTGCAGAACAAGCGTTTATGCTTTCAAGCAAATGTTCTCTCTCAACATAAGTAAAGAGATTTTTGCAATTTTGCGTCATTAATAGAAAATTAGACAAAAGCGCTGCCGATGCTATTCATATTTTCCACGAGAGATTCGGTAATGGCCAAACAGATCGTCGAGAGCTACGACGGAAGACTCTGTATCGTTGATCAAGTGGCTGCTCCAACTTCCAGCAGGTACCAATTGTCTCGGTGGTTTAGCCCTTCACGGTGGACAATAGATGGCAATGTTCAGAAAATGGTAAATAGTGCTGAGATTTGTCTCATGAATTTACTGCAGAATAGGCACAGATGAAAAGTTTCGAAGCAAATGTAATGCAGTGTGTTTATAGGTGTTATTCACTTTGAATTGGTGCCAGAAGATGGAGCATTAAACTCCAAATTTTACTGCGCAGCAAGTGCAGTTTTAAAAGAAAGATACACATTAAGGGAAAGCTAAGCCGCATACTGCCCAAAGAACTCTACAGAGATTGGTAGGATTTGATGGGGTGGAAGCACATAAATAAAAGCTACTGATGAACTTGATTATATTTTTGTTATAAACACCATTAATAACATGGTTGCTTAGCACATAAACCAAAAAAAATTGAATTTCAGAGTGCCAAAGTACTTGCATTTCAGGGTAAAAAACAAATTCTCAATTCTGCCAGTAAACTACGTTATAGTCGTACAAAATTCAACGATTTTCCATGTTGGTATCAGCTAAGCGTACAAACGAAATTAGTGATTCTCTAGGAAACCAAGTCTGTCCTTAACATTTCATTGCTAACATCCTCAAAACGTTAAATTAACTTTGTAGAAACGTCAGATCATCTAAATTAATTATCCCGGTTCCCCGAACACATCCTCTCGCAGATTTACATTTTAAATAAACTGTCGAGGTCAGACGTACCAAACGATTATCCTTCCTTCCCCAAGTTAAGCGTTCACCAACTAACTCCGCCTGCATTCGGAGCGGCTAGGATATTAAGACTGCATGCGAGCTTTACGGAAATACGGGTTGTAGAAAAAGACGCGTCGTATGAAGACGGCCTTTGAGAATGGTTCGCCTTCGCTAGCGAATTAACGAGGAAAGGGAATCATTATTCAACGTTGCGCGGTCCCGCTAATGATGATCTGCTACGCCGGAAATAATTACCAATTTGTCTAATGGAGTGGAGCGCGAGCAGCGGTAACGTAGTAAGGTATGGCTAGTTTTAATTTTATCATTCCTCAGTTTTGTTGGTACTGCACTGCGATTTTCCAAAAAGGTTGGAGAAGATTTATGAAAAAAGTTTTCAATGTAATGTAAGAGGATGACTAAGAAGGAAATGATTTAGTGTGTCGCTAATGCATTCGGCCGCTCCGTGCAGACATCAAGACTATACTTTTTTTTATCATATTTCGTATAGTTAAAAAATTGGTTTCATTTTCTTATTTTCCGAAGCGGATTAGTTTCGGAGCTCTTCAGGGCTCCTTGCTGGACCTAGACCGTCAGACCGTCAGTCTTCCTTGATGATGGCACTGCAGTATGTTGTGCACATGGAAATGAAGGTGTGGTGAAGAGAGTCTGTACTCAATTTTATGGTGGATTGGTTTAACACGTGGAGTCTCAGAATAATGATAAATAAAAGCATTTCTGTAATCTTCATAAGGCGTAGAAAGCTCCCAGAAAAGTTGCACAACAATGGCTAGAGTGTGGAATGGAAGGAAAAACTCGAGTGCTTCGGGCTTCATATGGGTGGCAAGTGCCAAGTGGATTCCAACATGAAATCGCTTTTATAAACGGTGTGTTTGGGACCAATTATTACTACTTACTATTCTTGAGATTGCTTTGAGAATTGGCAGCGTGCTAACATTTCTAATGATCCCCTGTTGGCAAGCGTGATTCAGAATCAACAGAATTGTTCGTCATTGAGTGGTTAGGATCTCTGATGTCATCCGATTGACAAGGATGGATAGTTGGTATAGGTAACGGAAACTAATTAGAAATCCTGCATTAAAACCAGGAAAATACCAAGCACCAACGGCTATTGGAGAAACAGAGAGTTTAAAAGCGCAAACATAACTCTAGTGAGCGAGCAAAGCTTACCAAAGGTTATTGTTAAAACTAGAAATAAACTAAGAACGCTGTTCTTCTAATAGTTATCATGAAGACAAGAGATTCAAAATTCGATCTGATTATGCACCAGATAAAATGCAAATTGAAGAGTTATTCCTTTTCATTAAAAGGAAGATGTACACTGCCGTTCAGTGAAGTTCGGTCATACAATAAAAATCTATTATATCACACTGCATACAATTATTAATACATAAAATTAGAAAAATATTAAGCATACACTCTTTTCTAAGGGATTAAAGCCATAAATTATTATGTAAAGTAGAAATATTGCGACAACCACAATAAAGTCCCTTTTATTATCATTCCGAGAATTTCTCGGAAGTACCGATCTTTTGAAACGGGTCGTTTGGGGATTATTAACGAACAATACATTTGGGAAATATACCGCAGTATCATTCTTATCTTCTTATCACAGACGTAAAGATATAAATTAGCTTCATTTTACTGTTAAACGTGTGTTGGTGTGCATCTGTCGTTTTTGCGCGAAAGTTTTAAGAAAATTTACTTCAAAATGGCACGTGGCAAGCCTACCAGTGTACAAAAACGTTCACGCATTATTACGTTGTTTTAAGAAGGATATTCGGGGCGACTAATTGCTAAAAAAATAAATATGAGAAGTTCAACAGTAAATGACATCATAAAGCGATATCGGACAACTGAAACTATAGAAAATCGTGTTCGTCCTGGAGCATCTAGGAAAACAACAAAAGCTGAAGATTTGAGAATTGTATTACTAAGCAAACGCAATAGAAAATTAACAGCGCCACAAATAGCAGCCGAAGTCAATAGCGCCCGTGAAGAACAAGTTTCGGCGAGTACGTCGACTTCAACAACCGAACCTTCATGGACGCATTGCCATTTGAAAACCCTTATTACGTCGGGGCAACAGAGCAAAACGGCTACAGTGGGCCCGTTCTCATCTAGATTGGTCGTTAGATGATTGGAAACACGTGCTTTGGAGTGACGAGTCAAAGTTTGAGGTTTTTGGGCAAAATCGACAAGTTTATGTCCGAAGATCTAAAACCGAAAAGTGATCCCGAACCGCATTGTTCCTACAGTGAAGCAAGGGCGTAGTTCTGTGTTACTCTGGGGATGTTTCTCCTTTGCGGGGACGGGAGATTTATGCAAAGTGCAGGGTGTAATAAGGAAGGAAAATTATTTTGCAATACTCCAGAATCATGCAATGCCATCAGGATTGCGTATAATAGGCCGTAACTTTACATTCATGCATGACAACGACCCAAAACACACTGCGTTAGTTAGCAAGAAGAACAGCACACCCTGAAAGGCCCCCACAAAGCCTAGATTTGAACCTTATAGAGTTGTTGTGGGCTGAACTGGACAGGAGGATCCGAAAAATATGCCCAACTTCACAAGAACATTTACGGAATATTCTGCAACATGAATGGATTAATATTCCACAATCCGTTTTAACAAAACGAAAGAATGCCTGGAATAGTTCGAGCGGTGATTAACAGCAAAGAAGGTTTTTTCGATAAAAAAAAATGTTCAGTATGTTATATTAGGCTAGAATAACTTTTTATTTATTTATTTTTATCTTTTTTACCTGTACATACAATAAAATTGCATTTTGTTTTTAGTTTCGTTTGTTTCTGTAACCTTTTCATGTTTTTTACCAACCGACCGAACTTCTCTGAACGGCAGTGTATATCTGCCGGAAATTTTGTTCAGTCAACAGCACTGTCTAACTTCGTCTTGTGCTATGAGTATTTTTATAATTTCAAATAAATTCGATCTCTATATTAGCTAGAAAATGTCATTTAATCCGCCAATCTCGCAGTGCATAGCGCAAGCATAATATAGAGTTGGTTCCATTCTAGGAGTGCCAATTTTTCAAACTTTATCCCACTATTAAATTAACTAACTAACTTGGAACTAGAGAAATAAAACAAAATTATTTTAATCAATAATGTTTATTGTTCAATTTAACTTATTTAAAGTACATCAGGAATTCATACTTACAAATATAAATAGATCACTATCGATGGAACGATTGACAGAAAACCCGTCGAACAAACTCGTCGTAATCGTGTTCTGAAGTATATTTTGCATGTGTCACATATGGGTTTAATTACGTTACTAACTCTATTCTTTATACGCATATAATTATTATAAGTCGAAGTAGGTACATTCTTTTTCCCCTGTTTGATAATATTGTTATGTTCACTTTACTTCATTCAAAGATACAATAACATTTAATTAAGTAAATTAAGTAAGTAATATATTTACTTGTACGACATCAGTTATTTTAATATTTTCTCAACCGCTAAGATAGTACATTATAAATATGATTACTCCTAATAGCTACAGATACTTTCAACAAGAGATGTGCTTAACGTTAAAGGTTTATATGTATGAGATTAGGTATTAGTTAAGTTAAAAGGTTATATATGTAACTATAGCATGCCGCTAAACCAATTTAACTTCGAAGAACAATTTCTTTTTAATTAGCATAGTTCGATATTTTAGGAACACACTATTAACAAGAACTACGTTTGAAATTTCGTTTTTTTTTTGTCTCAATAACTTACAAGTTAGTAAACGACGTAAGTGACTACAATCTACACGAGTAATTTGATAATTTTTCGTTAGATAAGCGATTTTTCAATAACAATTTGCATATAAGAATGGTGTTACTATTACTTGCGATACCATCTTTCTCATTCTGGTATCTTTATATAGGACGAACTAAACGATAGTAAGTAGAGAATAGAGTATACACTTAAGTAATTATTATTTAATATATTTCGATGTTATTCTTTAATTATTCCGCATCTAAAATGCCTCGCTTTCAATATGCGTTATTTTAGACACGGATTTATAATATTACAATTATGTCTTCTACCACTAAATAAACATGTTTTGGGAAGACAGCGATATTTTTTTACTTCATTTAAAGCAAGCTTACATGCTCAGCGAATCGAAATAATTACTTAATACGAGTATATTTATAGATATCGTAAATAGGAATTTTAGTAATAGGAAAAGCGATACATATACAAGTCAAATGTAGAGTCATCGTTGGGATGTTTAATCGTCGTTTAGATTTAGGACTGACAGCCATCTATCTCTCTTAATTTTAGCTCGATTTTTTTTAATAACGATATTCGAATTTATATGAATACGGGTAGCAACTTAATACCGCTTGCAAGTGCTAAGTTGGCACCGTTGCGCAGACGTAATTTTAATTTTGGCGTATTTTATTTGGGGATCAACTTATCCCCGATTTTTTAATCAAACTGCCAGGACCTAACACGCGATTATTTGTACTATCGACAGATGGTATCGTAACGATCGGGTCGATACTACAATAATTGCAAATAATTTACTTTATTACTTGACAAAATTAGTTGAAAAAATTTGGTACGCATGCCTTTTGATGTTAAACGGAAGTTGCTCTTGTATTTTCCTAGGCAACACCGCCTCTTTTCTACCAAATTTGCCCAGCATCCTTTTCCTTTTGTAGTCAAAAATTGGTGGGATCCTTGTTTTCATAGATTTTCGATCGATTTTCTGTCAAACGTTCCATCTTACACGTTTACATTATTTAGTATTTATAATCACATACAAATATCAAAATTAGGACAAATCAACAACTATACGAGGTAAAATTGAATCTCGAAAAAAAAAATAAGTATTCCAAAAAAAAAGGAATTGTAATAATTATAAACTACGTACTTAG
The DNA here is from genome assembly GCA_902654985.2 of Oryctes borbonicus. NCBI lineage: Eukaryota > Metazoa > Arthropoda > Insecta > Coleoptera > Scarabaeidae > Oryctes > Oryctes borbonicus. The sequence continues at coordinate 5,344,804 of LR736877.1, read as the reverse complement.
AAGTTGCATTATTATTAAATATATACGTCCTATTAATAATATAATTTAAAATCTTATCTACGTAGAAGACTAGCATATTACAAATATTATTTTATATTCTTAATAATAACCTTTATTATTATTATTTATTATTTGTTTTGGAAAAATCCTAACCTCTTAGTTTTCACAAAAATCAGTTCTATTTTTAGACATTTCTCATTTTAGTTTGTATTTGTTATGAAAAGTACAACGTAAATTTTGCTTTATACTGTATAGTGTTTTTATCCTGTTTCTCGTACTGCTACGGTAAGTACATATTTGATTTGTCCTCTCGAAATATGGCAATAATGCACAATTAGTTAGTTGTTTTTGTTTTAATTCTAAATTATTTCTTTGGTTATCATATCTTGTAAACTACATAACAATAATTATTAACAATGTTGTCGATGTGTAGTAATTCTAGTAATTTTCACATAGATAACGTTTATTTATCAATTTAACCATAAAATCGTTCGTCTTAACTGTATATTAAGCATCGTTTATAAATTACGGAAATTAAACAGTTCTTTCACTAAATTTCGTTAAATCATGTTCTTGCTTCCTTTATTAATTACCACTGCTTGTCTGATTTACATTAAAATTGAAGCTAAGTTAAGTTAAAACCGAACCGAGTACTTTAAACTGAAGTAGTAGAATTGAAATTTCAAGTTAGTTCATAAGATTGAATTTCGCAATTATAATTTTTAATTTAATTTTGAAATTCCATCGCAATTTTAAATTAAAAGAATGACTACTAATTCGACAACGTTCGAGACTTTTGCAATCCTGGATATCTTGTTTTTCGAAATATCTAATGTTAAGAGGCTCGTCAAAACTCGTTCGCATATCCCTCCAAAAATTCAATTCGAAACTTCTAAAATCAACTGATTTTCACGAACAAGATTGTTACTTTCACAATCGAAAATATCAAATCACCAACGAATTCTTCGAACCAAAAATTTCTTAAAAACTCATATGCTCGTGGTCTTTGCATTTTAATTTACTTAGTTTTTCGGCTTCGATTTTGTTTTGCGTGAAGGCGGTGGTTTAGATTGCGGATAAATATAAAATAGTCAAATAACAATGAGAATGTGTTGTGTATAGGATTTAAACGTCGTACGTCACATATCGTCTTATTATTAAATATAATAATCGAGGTTTCCGTAGAAAACGATTAGAGTGGAACACAAGAAACAAAGGAAAATCGTTAGGAATGATGGATGATGATGTACGTTATACTTCTACATAATTACGCATTTTCCCTTTTCTGCCCACGGATTATTTTTCTTGTCGGGCGCGTGGATTAACGGATCGTTCTTCTCGTTTTCTTCGACATACTCCCTCATTCTGAAACAAGAGAAAAAATTGATTATTCTGCTTCGTTAGTTTTTTGTGTTTCTTTAATAATGAATCCTTTTTTTTTTTAATAAGTGCAATGGAAAAGTACTTTATAAGTCTGAATACAGTATTGGCAAATAAAACGAAGTACCGAAGAACGGTAACGAAGAATTTAGAATAACAAAATTCTAAAAACAAAAAACAAACAATATGGCGGGTAATAAATGATGCAGTTACACATCATTTTACCAGAAAAGTAATTGGTGTTTTACAAAACAGAAACATTTAATATATTTGTTTGTGCGTGGACTGTATTTTTTTGTTTTCTTGTGTTTTGCGAATGAATTTAACACCTTACTATGCCTATTTGTTATGTAAAACTACACTGGTGCTTATTTTGTAACTATTTTTTATTGCACGATATCTCTTGCGTTGTTGCTTGCAATAAGTACAGTTACTACATAAAAATCTACATGAAAACGTTACAGTTAGCGCCAATAATTCGAAAATATAACAGGAAGTTGTAATGGCGCGAAATTCAAATATTATTACATCAAACAATATTATTAGTGAACTATTATGTGATATAACAAATGCATGTGATACGGAACCATACACTGTCAATGAGTAACTGTATTATTAATACTATGCCACAAATACTCAATAGAATTTAGGTTTGCAGATTCAGCAGGACAATCCCGAAGACGCTCCGTGACTTGTACCCTCATCATCAAAATACTGCCCCCCTTTTGTTGAAATAAGAAAAGCTAAAAGGGGGCCATGCATATGCTCTATTCGCCAAAAGCAACATTTGTCTCTTAAAATTCGTATTATCGTGAGGATAACATCTGAAAACAATACCTTTTTACTAATTATATTGTTTTTTTTTTCGTTTCATTGGACCACAACATCCTTTTCCTGCTTTCAATTGTCCATTGTTGTGTTTTTACCCATTCTACACGGTTTGTTCTGTTGATCTTGGACAATAACCGATTTTTTTTCCATTACAACCTTTAAGTCCTGTACTATTTGGGCGTCTTCTTATCATTCTAGGCGAAATTTTTGGTTCATTTTTAGCACTAATTTCTGCAGATAGCTGCAAAGAAGTTGTCTTCCTATCTCGAATAGAACGTCTCTCCAATAAACGGTATCCTTTAGTTGTTGAACCACTTTTTAAAAACCCAGTAATTTTGTACCTATCTTATGCGTCTTACGGCTAACTGAAGAGTAAGACGTAAACACTAACTTTCGAGTATTTCCCATTATTTCCGATTAATTGTAACTTTTTTGCCATAGTTGTAGTGTTCAGAAAAGCCTGAAACCTAGCATCGTCTGAGAACGATTAGTCACGGATATTATCATCACTCATGTGATTTTCAAATTAATTTCAATTGGATTGGGTTCTTGCACAACAGGAATTTTATAAGGACATTTTTCCAGATCTTTTCTAAGAATATGCTGACTTCACAATTTAGATGAATGGTCTATACGCCTTCTCACGTTCGCAATGGCTTCAGCACTTTTTTTCTCGAGTCTGCCACTAGCGCGTTTGCAGCTTACTGCATCCGCTTTACAAAATTTAGCAACGCATCCTCTCGATAACGATTGTATTGTATACTGCTAATGCTGTGGTGTGTTATGAAAACTCTTTTCATCTCTACATACCAAAAAAAGCTCGTTATATGGATCTGCCGATTTAAAATTCGAATATGTAAAATCCAAACTTCAAATTTAATTTCAAATTGTAAAATTCGAAGTTACAAAAATTGGAATATTCAAATATAACAAAATTTCGAATTCGACAGCACTAATATTATCCGCTTGTGCAACGGATTATTGAAAGCATGCTGTGTTTTCAAAATTTTAAAACAACTACTCGAAATGTGCAAGAACGACGGGCATAAAAACCTATTATTGGGAAACGGTAACTAAAAATTCTATTTTAATGCAAAATACACTATCCGCTATTTGTTAACTGTGCCTCATAAAATCAATATTCCCGGCATCTGGTGGATGTTATAAATCTTTTACTATTGCAAGAACTTTGTGCTTTTAATATCACGATTGTACTGCAGTAACTCCGAAATAACTACTTCGTAAAATACCGTCCGCAGACCACGTTCATGAGTGCAACGGGCGAAATTAAATTTATTGCGAAACTCTTTGTGAAATACTTCGGATATTTGACATATTATCTAGTTATTAACAAACTTCAGTCCGCGAAAATCTATTCCAGCTAGCTGAACTAGCATTCCATTAGAATATAAAATCATCTCCTCTTGCTCTCTCTTCCACTTTTAATTATCTAGCACCTATCCTCGGCGCGACCCTTCTCATGATTTTTACTAATTGAAAACATCGTAGAAAGTTTAATTACTTATTAAAATTCACCCTAACAATATGAAATAAAATTACATGAATATTAACGCGTGGAAGATTGAAAAAATCGCGTGTTTCAATGTCAACTACCGACTGAATTTTTGATATATTTGATATATGTACGTGCCACTAATCATTTTGACATCTAACCCTCATTTTCGTTTTACAAAATGACTTTATCGTTGTTAATTTGCCTTATTTTACAATAACGAATGTCTGTGATTGCATATGATCTCGTATCCCTAAGAATCCTTGGAAAAAGATCCTGGAAAATTTATCGTTTAAGTATCAATGGAATAGGGAGAAGGAATTATGCCGATTTAGGTAGGATTCCTTACAATTTACTCTATGTACCTGAACACGAGAAACCTAGATTTTTCGACATGATCCTATACAATTTTCATAAGGCTAGATTGCTCGTTGAGAAGCAACTAATGTATCATGTAGAACCAGGTTTCGGCGAGCATTTAGAAAAGGTCAAACTAGAACAGAAGGTAAGAGAGATAATGTCAACACTGGATTTGCACGATGCAATTTTAGACATATGTTTTCCGTTTAGAAGGGATGACGGTTCCCACGAACTAATTTACGGCTACAAAGCTCACTATAAGAACAGCAGAACACCTTTCAGAGGTGCTATAAGATATAGTACCGATGTGACAAGGGATAAAATCATGGCTTTATCGACGTTAAGCAGTTTTACTAATGCTTTCGCGAAAATTCCTTTTGGAGGGTCCTGCGGTGGACTGCGGATAGATCCAAACGATTATAATGATAACGAATTAAGGCGAATTACCCACAGATTTGTGGTGGAAATGTACAGAAAAGGCTTTCTGGCGCCTAGCATAGATATTTGCGCTCCAGAGAAAGGTACGAGACAAAGAGAAATGTCTTGGATAGCTGATTTTTATACGAGAACTTATGGATATCGCGATATCTACGCTAGTACATGCGTTACTGGTAAGACTTTGGCCGCGGGCGGCTTAGATGGATTCAAATCTGGAACAGCGGATGGGCTTTTCATAATTTTGGATAAGTTCATAAACGACGCACACTTTATGGAGAAGATCAACGTCAAGCCCGGTTGGGAAAATAAGAATTATATAATGCAAGGTTGCGGCTACATTGGTACGAAAATCATAAAGCATTTGAATCGTGTGGGCGCCAAACTAATCGGCATTCAAACGACAAGAGGAAGTATTATAAATAAAGATGGTATAGACGGTAACAACATCGTTGTATATCGAAAACGAACTGGCACTATTGTTGGATATAACGGAGCGGAGCCTTACCCCGTCGACAAGAATATTCTGGAAGAACCATGCGATGTTTTAATATTAGCAGCTACCGAGCAGGTCATCACTAACACTATAGCTCCCCTGTTAAACGCCAAAATTATATTAGAAGCATCGAACGGCCCGATCACTCCAGCTGCAGATATATATCTACTAAAGAAGAATGTCTTGATAATTCCTGATATTCTAGCTAACTGCGGCTCACCAGCTGTATCCTATATGGAATGGCAGAATACCATGTATCCAGTAGTGAGCACAAGGATGAAATACAAACGAAGTTCCGATATCCTATTCTTAAAATCCGTTGAAGAAGCGTTAAATCGACAAGAGTATAACTTGAAAATAACTCCTCTTCCGGAAGTTAAGAATGCAGTAACAGGTGTTAGTCAAAAAGAATTAACGTACGCTGGACTACAGTATATAACAGAAAGGTCTTATGCCAAGGTTATAAAGCTTGTCGAGCAATTCGATTTAGGAATAGACATAAGAACTGCAGCTTACGCTGGGGCTATAAAAAGAGTTTTCAAAGATGTGTACAATTACATTTACTGACGATATCTGGTTAATTTTTTGATTGAAGGATAAAATGTAAAAAATAGGAATAAGTAGTATAATACAGATACTAGAGTGTTACTTAGCACTAGAATAGAATTTAATTAATCCACATTACAAACTTGTAAGCAGCTGTAAAATCAGAATGTAAAAAAATGCCGATGAATATAGAAAATATGATACTTAAATGTGGCAGTGTGTAATACTGGTTGTCTACGTATTACGTACGTAATTGTAGCTCAATAAAAAAGACAAACATTTTCACAAACATTTTCATATTAATTTTGTCTAATTGCATCTGGTTGTAGAAGTAAATAAATTAATTTCCCTTATCTATAATAGTCTGAGTTACCTTCCATAATTTTTTTTTTAATAATTGTACCAGTGGATTCCTAGATTTATTATTAGTTTGTGAGATGTAGTCGGCTGCCTTTCTTATTCGGCCATCCGGTACATGTTCTTTAAATTCTTTAACAGCTAACGCAATACAAATCAGACTATACGTCAATTAGCGTTAAAATTATGTTTCTGCGTTTATTTAAATACCGGGAAGTTTCCATTATTTCGTACAACCGGAAGATTAGAGAATTTACATTTTAATCCGTGTTTGCGAACGAATGAACTCGAGAAATTGTCAACTCAGAATTATCCGCGCATGCATTACGGAGTAATAGCAGGGAACAAAGCTGTACTCTTATTACTGGCATTAATTAAAGCTCATGTCTGTCATTTTAAAACAAGGACGCGAAATCTTGTGAATGTACAGGGTGATATGCAAAATTATTAGGAGATTTAATTCTTAAACTGCAAAGTCGCATTCGTTTTTTATTTGTTAGGCACAAATTTTCACTCAGAGTACAGAGCAAGCTATCCCTTTTAGAAGCTGTTATCTTCAATTTTGCAATAATATATCGTTTTTTACGATTACTTGCCGCCCTGCGCGATCTCCTCCCATTACAATGAAATATCGCTCCTATCTTAAGAATTATAATTATGGATTCGAGGAAAAGAAAATTAATTACACAAAAAGAATATAATTTAGATAAAAACACGCAGCTCGACTTTCCTTTGACCTCAATCACGGTATATTCAGATTAAGCCCGACGTTCTCGGCATTTATTCTTTTGCGTCAAGTGCTCCATTTATTACGACGTAATTTAATTTCCCGCGTTTATTTCTTAAGGCTTCCTTTTGATTTATCCGCAGCCTTAGGTTGTGGTATATTTTTTTAGTTTAGGGACGTTTTTTCTGCGAAATTTTCAAATCCCAAAACAAGGCTTCATTATGTTATGCAGCAGCACATTACGTGAACAAGCTTCCAAAAGAAGTCCCATCTAGATTTAACAGGTGACTCAAATTTCAAGACAAATGCACAATATCAAATTGTGAATACATTACATACTGTACTGAGGTTGAAAACGCCTTAGGAAATTGTAAGATAGGCAACTCAAAATACATGTGCAATTAAATATATTTATTTCAAGGATTATTATGTTAAGATTTATTTATGTAGATGTCAGAAGGTCGAAATTATATAATTGTATTTATCCATTATCATGTGACGATAAGTCAAACAATGATGGTGATTAAAGAATTGGCATTTTCCACTATTTCATCAACCTAGAACCGATTGGAGAAAACGACGCCGTTTGGCTAAACATATTATTTCAATTCTTCAGGCTGTTTGCCAGCCGTTATTGAGGCAAGACCTGTGCCGAAGCACATTCGATAAACAACTCCGGTCAAAATATCCCTAAATATCTTCTCAGGATTGCTGATCATGGATGACCGTAAAAAAAATTGTTCTCGGCATTGGCATGTTAACGGTTGGGACATAACGGAATGCTATCTGAGGCACGTTGAATCCTAATAATGATATCCCATCATTTAGTAATTTGGGCAAAAATCGGGCACCATCGCAGTCAGGACGTGATGGTAATGAACGAAATTGATGCGACTCGAGAAGAGTACTATTGGAAGTAGGCCATTTTCTTTATACGAACATATAAAAAGAGCACCAAACAATAGAAAAATACTCTAATTTGAGAACACACATGCCTAGAAACTTATCGGATTTACTCCTTTCAACGCGGACATAACGAGACATACAAAGGTAGTTGCTTGATCTTCGATAAATGCTACATGTTTCGACAAATTTACGAAACTCTAGGAGAAGAGGTTTACCACTAATTCAGCACTCTCCAGACGTAAATTCTGCAAACGCAAACACGACTGCTTTCGCTTCGGCGTTGCAGAACGAAGCGAAAGTGCGGAAACACAACCTCAGTAAATATATCGCTGTCATATGGGGTACATTAGGGGAGCCATATAAGAAGAAAATCGATATCGGTCACCCTCTCCGTTCGTCCGTTTCGACAACAACGTCCGGGTGCCGCGCTGATATTTTTGTTGTTGTATTTCGATATGGCGGCAATGGTAAAGGTTGTATTGGAGGAAAACTGTCAGGCTGGCGACGGAATATTTTCCCTTTCGTTCATTAGGATTAAGCGAGGAGAAATCAATAACGAATGCTTTGCGCGTTTTAATTTCTAGCTAAAGGGCGGTTGAAAAGGATATGAAGGATGTTAAACCGAATAACAGAATGGAAAAAAAATCACGTTGTGTAATTGAAGGTCATTTTGTACTCGTGGTATTTTCGAGATATTCGAAATTGAGCTTCAGTGAGAATTACTTTTTATTTTTCATGTTGAAGATTCTTCGGCAAATAATATTTCAAAGTAACCTTCTTGTTGAAATATAATAATTTCTAATTATCTTCCTCTTTATTAGAACAGAGCAAAATTTATTATCATCATAATTACATTCTCGTTCCACCGCCTACCTCCCGTAAACCAACATATTTCATCTCCATTTAAACTCCCCTTTCGCAAAAAGTCTTACCTCGACGGATGCAAAGGTGCGCATAAAATAAATTTATACATATACTGAGATCAAAGAGATCTTGTTTGATATGTAAATTAATTTAATGCAACAAGGGTTCGTAGAGATAAAAAAGGAACGCGAAAATGGTAGATCTCAAGGGGTAGGTATTTACAAACGACGTGTTTGAGAGATGGGCACGCATGAAAACGTAATTTCGTTAAAATGCGGATTACATTATTCAGATTTTATTAAACTTCATATAGTACATACAGATTGCGAAATTAGAAGCGTGGTTTTAAATTAAATTGAAACAAATTTGCGTATTTTTTAACCACTTAAGGTATAAGCTCGAGTTAATTGATCAAGTTGCACAACCCCGAGTTAACGCCGACGGTCCCCAAAAAGAAAACAAAGAACGCAAAAAGCACCAAACAGAGCTTAAGAGGGCCCAAAACATGCAGAAAAAACTTAATGAATATGCTGGACCCGGAAATTGACGGTTTTGTTATAATGTTTTTTGTAGTAGCTGCTTATCTAAATTTTTTCAGATCAAAATAGGTGATCTTTTAGACATCATTTATTTTAACCAAAGGCTACAAATAACACTTTTCGACTGCCATTAGAGGGCATTCACACGGAACTTTCGAATAAAGGAAGGTGCGGACATGTATCATGGCCTGTAGAGATCGCCTAGACTAAACCTCTTTGATTCCTTTGATTTTGATGATGTTTGAAAGCTTTAGTGAACCCTACGGCTATAAATTACCTCGAAGGGATGTTTTGGCTACTGCGAAATGGAGGGAAAGCACTTTATACATCTCATTTGAGTCTTTTCCTTTCTTGTTTGTTTATTCAACGTTGTTTGTTTCTTTGCACGTAAGAAACTTACGTAAAAGGTTCATTAAGATTTTTCCGCATATTTTGGGATATGCAATTTTCTCTTTGAGTTTGCGACATTTTTTTAACAGCTTCTGTAGCTTCCATTTAGAAAAACAAAACTTTGGGTGACTATGAACATATAAACCACGCCCTAATCGGACCTCATAACAAGAAAAAATCCCCTTTTCAACGATCCCCATTCATAAAATGCCCTGAGTGCACGAGGAAGATTCCCCTTATATACGTAGAGGGAGTCTGAAACGGGTTGCTAAAGGTGAATTTAGTTTTGCTAATGTATAATGTACGAATATCTTTTAGCAATTCGCGCTGACGTAATGGTGGAAATAACGTGCATATGTAGCATCCCCTACGTACACTAAAGGGATCATTTGCAAGCGCGCGCGCTCATATACCCCTCTAAAACGGCTCCCAACGTACGAGGTCCTTTTGATGACGTGCGTTGTTTAATTACGTGCTTTGTACAGGTGGCCTTTTTGCGCGTGATAATGAAAAGCATATAAAGTCCCTACGGAGGATATAAGTACTAGAATATAATTCTTGTGTTCTATTTTCAGCGTTATCAGAGGTTAATTGAAAGCAAAAGAATGGATATCTATATGGCTAAAATAGCAAATGTAACTAGGGCTTTTAATTTTGCAACTTTACAAATTCCCCAATGTAAAATGTTGTATATTTGTTTATATAATCAGCAAAAATAGTTCAACTAATGTATTTTGTTGAAGGAGTAAACGATGTTTCGTCGTACTTAAACGAGATAACTTGAGAATGTTACAAAGATTTTTTGAATCAAATAGCCTGCTCTCAGTGTAATGATGCAACCATACTATTATTTTATATCCCACAATTAAGAAGTTACATACGTTTGTAAATAGAACAATCCACTTCGGACACTAAATTAAGGCAGAAGCACGGAAAGGATAAAAAGTTTGTGGATTCTATTCGCATGCACGAGATGTTTCCAACAGTTGTTACTGAAAGGGATGCCTACCATTCATAATTTATTAACAGCCAGAGTTGGAAACGACTACAATAACACGCCAGACGGAGGAACAAAACTTATTCGACATTCCACGCCGCCTGCATGAAGAAGAACGGAATAAGGGAAAGGCAATCTGTGACGCAAACATTGAAACAGCAGCGGCGCTCGGGAAACTTTAGTGTTCGCGAAAACAATCGCCACTCGCGCCTAGCCCAGGCGTCGGCAAGAAGAGAATTCGAAAACTACGCGAGCTTTAGCTGAACCATAGGTGGCCGCTGCGGCAAATAGACGCAGAACGGTGAAGTTCCTCAGATGTTCCCGGGAATTGTATTCAAAGGTTTTCGCTCGCCGGGAAAGTTTGCATTCATTGTTTGTTCTCTCTTCTTGAATGCGTGCCGCTTCGTGTTTTGTTAGGATTGCTTTAAAATTAATTTGCAAGGGTAAGGTTAGGCCACAAGATTGCTTACGTAACGAATGCGTGCCGTCTTCCTGAAACGCTCGTGTGCGTACGGAGTGCCATTAATAAAAGTAAACTCAATTTTTGCAATGCGGGGTTTAATTTATCGATTTACGGCAATACTAAAAATGTTAACAGAGCGGAATGTTGTGAAAGCTAACGCAGCTTCTTGAAACAGGTGATGGGAAATGTCTGATTTCAAATTTTGACTGTATTTTGGTTGCGTTCATTCTATGCAATTCATTAAAACAAGTTCGAACAGGTTTCTTTTAGAAGAAACGTGTCACGAAAGATGACTAGATGTACTTCGAGCTTCAATTGCCTTAATTTGTGAAATAACTTCCATCGATGTTCATGGAGTGATACAATTAAACCATCACGGATGTACATACATACACTCGCTGTTGAGATTAATTAGACACCATTATTCTATGTTATTAATTGCTTGCCAGCTCGTTAGTTTGTCCTCGCCCCATTAATTACACGTAAGTTTTGGTTGTTCTACTCCCTCCTCTCCCACCGCGAACATTTCACAACTTAGGACGAGAGTCAAAGCCAAAGTACGTCCGCTAAAGTTTTCGCAAATCTCGAGCGTTACAGATATCTTAGTCTACAGGGGTTTACCGCAGCAGCTATCTGCAGCTCCGATGGTGCGGTCGGTACCTAAAAACCGCCAGTATTCAAATTACAAAGCAAATATCAAATAGCGGCTGGCTAGTAACCAACCGGAGAGAGTGGAGCGGGAAGCGACGGGTCTCTTCTCTTTCGAAATTGCTTCAGCTAATAATTCAAACCGTGCGTTCGCGCAGTTATTAATTAAGCTCAGATTTACGACGGCAAATAGGCGGACGCAAAGCCGGGGCGCGGGGGTTGTTTAATTGGGAATTGTGAGCTGTCAGCATGATGAAAATACAACTTCCATTCTTTTTTCGGCGAATAAATCAATCCTAACCATCGAATAAAGAAGTAATTAAATTTTGCTCGTTAAAAATCTCGGAGAATCTGGAAACCATTTAACAATCAAAACATGTTTTATTATTTGATTATTTTGTGAAATAAGCAAAGCGTGCTCTGGTACAACGCAATACAAAGTAGAGCTTTAATGGAATTTGAAGATCGGAGTTTTATAAGGTCTGTAAAAAGGGAAAATACGTATATCAATGGTGTAAATGAAAGATCCCTCAATATACCTGACGTGTTTTTTTTAATTAATTAATTTTCAAGAACTGGTAAATGCCGAAGTAACTAAAAGGAAACTAGGCAAGAGGTAGAAAATAGAATAGAAGAATAAATAGAGGAGGAAGTAAGCATGTAAGAGAAGATAAGACGAAAAATGGAAAAGCACTCGGATGCGACAAGGTAACAGGTAGAAATGATCAAAAACATGGAAGAACGCAAATGCTATTGCAAGTAGTGGACGCACGGAATAACCCACCATTGTTCTTAGTACATTTGAAGTAAACTGAAGCTGGCGTCATGAAGTTTAACGGCACCGTGGTAAATCCGTCGTTGTTAGTTAATTAAACAACTTTACGCTTCCATAATATAATCACTATTTAAGACGAGACCGGCCAGACGCGACCCTAACGGAATAAACAGGTTAACGACATTATCAAGAAGCGTAGTGGCGCGTTTAGTTACTTTAAACAGTCGCTGAACTTAACTAAATTAAAGAGCACGTACTTTGCGCTAATTGGAGTATTTGCTGCACGGTATAATTTGCTAAAAGTAGCGTCGGGAAACATCGACGGGACAAAGGCTAAGAGTTTATTTGTGATCTAGGAGCTGTAATATGAAGTAATAGCAAATTTATTATTAATGCGAATGGAAGATTATAACATTATAAATATTTGAGCGGTGTACGTTTGAAACGTTGTACATTTCTATACAAAGTAGTAAATATCCACAAAATTTCCTTTTTGGTGAACTGCAACTAATCTGCTATGATTCCAAGTTGCATGCTATGAACAAATAAACAATTTGCAGCCTTGGTATAATTGCAAAATGTGCTGAACTCAAGCTATAAGATGCCAACAATTCTTCTAGCGAAGTAGTAGAGTAGTACCTTAGCAGCTAACGACGAAGTCATAGATCTTAATATTCGCGAATCGGAAATTTTATGTAACCTGAAAATTCTCTTTCTAGAAGAAAAATAGATTCCTTAAAGAGCAATTTTCCCCATTTCAGGCTTCTACGTGAAGAGGAATTAATTATGATATTGCATGTTTATTTTAGAAGTCTTCTTTATCTTATAAGGTACAGTTGATAAGTGTAATCTGCACATAAATACGAGCGAACTTTAATAAACATACACTGCACAACACCGGGACTATTAAACCGGTCTTATCAATTTCATATCTTTAACTACAAGATTAAATTAAGATTATCAGCAGTATGCGGTTGGTTCCGTCAAACCACCGTAGACTTTGATAAATAAATAAGGCACGTTCGTTTGAGTTTTGAAGTTTTCAATAAGACACGGAAAATGTTTAAGTTATATTTGTGAATGTGACGACGACGAATTTTAATTTATTCTACATAGTAGACAACGTATCAAGTATGGTTAGGTGTAGAATTGAGCGTTGACTAAGATAAATTAATTATGGGAGATGATGTTTTAACTGTTGTTAAAATTATCGAAATTTCGTTCATATTCTACCACTTTGTAACATAATACGCAATACTATTTAATCATTATTGTGTATAATCAAGAGATTTCCAAGTGTTATAACATTTTAAGGAGTGAAATTTTGTACGAACTCTGGGACAAACGATTAACCCAACACTTGCATGTTTGCGTGCAGGAACATTTGCATTAATTAACTATGCAAGTGAGACGGTTAGAAAAGGATTCGTTACACGAAAGGCAATAATAAGAAGTTTGCAGAAAGTAGGAAATAATTTGAATGAGATTAATCTGTTCGATGGCGACCAAAAGTATCGTCTACGTGAGTCAAATGGCTACTGGTGCGATCAATAATGTTCGCTACCCTTATTTCTGCAACAGAAATATTAGATGGAAAGGTGGAAAAGAATAACTCGATGAGAAACTATGAAGCTCAGAAATATGAGATGAATACTGCGTATTTTTTATGATGTTAACTGTCCCTGCGAACTAAGGAAGTTGGTCCAATTAGTTGTTTCTTTGGTTCCAATACATTCTCTGCGTTCGTTCAGTAAATATATTGATATTCTTCAATTAATAATACATGTACAGAAATATTAATTTAGAATAAAATTAAAAATTAATTAGACACATTCAAGAAACAGATTTTACGCTTCTTGAAATATTAGCGGCTCGCCTCGTAAAAATAAATATAAAATGAATGTTTGTATTTCGTAAAATGTAGCCTACGCCTACGCTTTTATAAGAAAAATCAATGCGTAAATTCAACAGAGAAACGTTATGTGTACCGCTCCAGTTTACAAAGGGAGACCCATACATCAGTCTGCATATTTTAATCCTACAAGCTTAGATTCTTCTTCTGTCCGCCATACAGGCATCGATATATCGACTTTTTCTCAAATATTTGAGAGCGGGTTGTTGGCAGACGTTCAGGAAACCGAAAACATCTTCCAGACGTGAAATGATGAATTACGGCGTATTCGGATTTCTTTTCACCGCAAAGCTCAATTTAAACAAATATCGATCGTAGAAAACAAGATATTTTGTCAGATGCTTTCATGCATTGCACGTATTCCTATTATTGCAAAAGTAACGCTGCTGTCAACTTGAACTCCGGCTATCGCAGAGTTTTCTACGGTTTGTTCCCTCTTTGTGATTTAAGTAAGCTGTTTGGAAGGCGAAAAGCTTAAACTACGATTTTATTGGAGGGTATTGTCTTGGTAAACGGGGCAGAATATACAGATTGGGAGTCGCACGTACCTAGGGCGGATATATTCGGAGTGGAAAAGAGGATATTCCTTCATTATTCAAATACATATGTATTGTCTTGGCTATTATATGCTTTAAACCCGGTAAAAGGGTCGCAAAACCTCACAAAAAGTCAAAAGAGCACAAATATCAACTTATGACTGGTTTAAACGTTCCAAAAATGGCCGAAGATCAGCTGATGACTATGTATTTTCGAGCCATCATCGCCAATAAGCACACATCGTTTCTGTCCGGAATGCAGTTGTGAATGATCGCTTCAATGCATTGCAACATTATTGGATTACTTTATGGCACATGTTATCGGGTTTTATCGGAAGAATTGAATACGAGTAGGGTAACAGCAAAGCTTGTATGACGACACTAAACGTCGAACAGAAAGGACGTCTCCAGGAAATTAAAGGAACTGCTTCGAACTGAATCAGATCTTGTTTGTAGGGTCGCCACAGGTGGCGAAAGTTCAATTGTTGGGTGTGGCCCCAAAAGTAAACGACAATCGCTACAATAGAACAATACCAATATCAAGTCCTTACTGACTTCTTTATTAAACTTATTTTATAATTATAGAATTCTGCAGCATATTTTTCGCTGTTACGTTTTTCACATAATGTTGATTCAAAATTTAAAAAATGTCATGTTTTCTTTAACATAATTTTTTAAGTTTAATCTTTCTGCAGAATTTCAAATTAAAATTACCGCATTTCTCTTCACATCCAAAATGTAGCCGTCCAGCAAATTTAATCTACAGCCGCGGTAATTGTTGACATTGATAAAGCAAACGTTGATATAAATTCGAGATGAATTTCAAATTACTAAATCGAACTAACCACAATATCCCGATGAAATTCAATAACACGCGACTCGAGTGTGCGGAAAAGTGGACAATGCATTGATATTCTCACAAAAGGAAATGTTTTTACAACTTCTCTTCGGCGACCTCTTATACGTTTTCCCTCTCCTTATTTTTCTACGTTCCCGTTTATTTAATAAGATCGTCGGATGCTCGACATATAAAAATAACAAAGAATCACCTCCGCGGATCAGCACTAAACGAAGAGAAGGAGCCGCACACCGACGAGGTCAATTTTTCCAAAGTGCACTCGCTCGCTTGGTTAATGGACAAAAAGCTTTTGAAGGACTTAACTTCGTTGACACCGGCGTGTTTTTATGTATACTGCTCACTGGGGAAGTCGCAAAGTATATTATTTTTGTTGTGAGTAATTAGAGTAGATACTACACGGAAACCATTACGTTGGAGTCATTTAGAAGGAAACCGTAAGATAAAAACGAAATGAGATGATTTAATGCGCACGAAATAAGCTATGTGCTGAAGTAACAGCATTTGGTATACACATATGCTTTCAGTAGAATAAGCTGCTCACTGAGCTGGAGATTCGCGAGTTACCTGAGTAATGTTTCTGGAATGCAAAACTAGCAATATCAAAGAAATTCTATGTTTACCCGAATCGTAAACAAATTTAGCTACAGTTGCCGACATCAAAAGGAGCAAATGTACACATCTAAATGATCAAGTCTTGCTTAAATACCGCGAAAAAAATCGAATTAGAACTTAAGCAAACATAAAATGGGTGTAATATGTCAACAGTTTTAAAGGGCGCTGACATTAAATAGCGGCTCGTAAAATTTTAATGCTCAGTGCGCCTATCAAACGAGACGAAAGTTCGCAAGAGTATGATGGGAAAATTATGTAGTAGGCGCAAGTGTTTGCGTCATAATTAAAATTGAATTAAAAAAATGTGAAATTGGAAGATTTTAGACGAGCAACACAGGCTGTCGCCCATGCTTTCATTTAGAAAATTAAAAATCAGTTTGATTGTTTTTCCGCTGCAACCAGACTGCTGCATTGGAGCTTATATTACTTGCATACGAATGAATTTTTATGGTTGGCAATAAATTCAGTCTGTTTTCAATTTTGACTTTTGGACCGAATTACTTTTCGAATGATTACAGTTCTGTTATTGCAGCTGTGTCCAATATCCAGACAATTGCACACGAATGTCTGGACATAAAAGCTATATACGGCGTGTTCACCTAAGGCGTAATTTCTGAGCCATTTAGACGGGGAGTTTTTAAATAAACATTATTGGGGAACAAATTCTACACAACATGAAATGTACTGGGTGTTCAGTGTCCACTGCGTACGATACATATAATTATAATAATATAATTTTATGTTGTACGGCACTTACCTTCTCCCCACGCACTAAGTACTTCTGTAGCTTTTGATTTGATTAGTTCAATAAAATCATTTGTGTTGAAGCTAATTGAAATAGGATGTCGTAGAAAATAACCTAAGTGTATAAGAACTAATTGCATCAGCTTTCTCGGTAGCGAAAAAAGCAAAGAGCTTGTACAAAGTAAATTATGCTCCCGAACCTCTTTGATCTTTTAACTCGTTACTTACCTTACCTGCGGGGAATTACCCTTTGATGGAAATTGTTTTATGTGGTAAAACTATCTTTTTCACTTCGTTGGTAAATCTTTCCTGGTCGCATTACCGCGAACCGCGTGTAAATTGTGACTGTTTAAAGTGGTTACTTTAGTTAGAAAAGTTAATTACGCTGCAGGTAATTCCACCCTCGTAATTACTAAAATCATTGTGGATAGGATAATCTACACTGGCCGTAATTAAAAATGCACCACCAAAAAGTTTAAATAATTAAAACACTATAAAAGTACCATATGTATTTACGGTGCAACCGAAATAAATGTGAACGGAAAACGGACTTTTTCTAAAATAACGTTGATAAATGAGGGATTTTATTATGGAATTTCTGAACAAGTTTTTTTTAGTAATATTTTAACATAGGTTGAAATCGAAAGTAGACTAAAAATAAGTTTCAAACCAAGTAGATCTTAGTTCCAAAAGATCAGACTAACATTCAACAATCCTGGGACGTGTCGTAAATGTATTATTTTTAATTAATAACATAATTTGTTATTAAGCAAGGTAAAGCAGTTAGTTATCTAAAAACTACTTAATGTCTGTCCCCCTAATTTATTGCACACCGAAACATACGAATCGTAATATTTTTACTTTTCTCTTAAGAGCAATAAAGTCGGCCCATTAAAATATGGCGATTTTCGTTTTACGAGCGCTAACATTTGACGTTTACTACATAGTATATTTTGTAAAATTTCTATGTTAAATTTTAGACCTACGATTAGATTGATTCGGCTAAACAAATTAAATATATTTATCAACACATGCTTTATGAAGTTCTTATTATTCTGCATTCATTGTACGAGGGTGATCAAATATTATTTTACAATATTTGCATGAACATATTATTTTCCTAGATGACCTCCCGCCCCAAAAATCGATTTTTCCCAACGGATTAATGTAATATAATGTATAATATGCATTTGTGTCTTTATCTATTATTCAATTCGCTTCTCTCTTGCACTACAAATCTTCAAAGAAAACGTCGAAGGGGATTTTTACGTCCCAGCCCAAGCGTAAAATATCTCTAACATCTCTCAGTAAATTGATCTTTCAACTTTTCAGTTCGAATTGGATTTCTTCCGTAAGTAAAGTCCGAAACTGATTTTTATCGCCCTCATGCCGCGCAAGAGATTTCACATTTTTTAAAATTAATCAAGTCATACTTTTGCAACTTAATGATTCGAGAAAAACTCCGGAGACTTAGCGGGAACTTTTATTGGAATTGCTTTTGCTCAAGATATTAAATTCGACAAAACAATGACAGGTTTTGATTCATTTTAACTTTAATCATCAACCCTGACTATGTCTTTCAAAAAAAAGTTCAAAAGTTGCAAGGAATTGAAAATTTTTTGTAAAGTATTATTGACTCTTGATGATTTCTTTTCAAATTTACTGCCAAATATTTTCCATTTTTTCCAAGTGATAATTTAGCATTATTTATTACTAATTAACTTCAACTAAGTAGCAAATGCCAAGTTAATTTTGACAAAAATTGATGACGTCTCGGGGAACCAAATACATGCACTGCATATTTTACAATTAGCTAATTTTGAATCTATTGATTGCGTGCATGATGTTATTTTCCAAAAAATTTTCAATCTTGCACGGTACTACTTTATGAGGTGGTAAAGGAACATTTTCATACCACAATAGGATTTTCTAACCGAAATCGAAAGTTACCGAAGTTATTATTAGAGGATCGTTTTAAATTCGTCTGAGTGCTTCTGATTTCGAACAAGATTATCGATTTAACGTGTTAACAAATCTAAACAAGTGCTTCTCAAGTGAAAACTTAACGAGTGTATTAAGCTAAACTACTAATTTATACTAAACAAAAAAATCAACATAACGTTCATAAATAATTATTAGCCTTTAATTGAAACATAGCACTTCAAACGCTTCTTTAAATATTTATAAGAACAAAAATCTTTTAATTCGAGTAAATCTAACTTTTCATAACGTTGTGTATATTCTCGGAACATATCGCGTTGTATACTGTAAAATATTAGCCTATATCATCTTTATTAAGGTGATTCTTTGCTGGTACGAAATACGTGCGAGATTATCTTAAATATTTACACAGCAAGTTATAGTTGTTGTTTTAGGTTGGATTTAGGATAATTTTTCATATCACATTCATTATTATATACTACCAGGATTCGTGCCCAGTTTGCTACGTTTCCTCGCAGAGATATTGCTATGGTTAGGCAAAAAGGGGAGGATATAAAATGTCGTCAATGCAACTTGTATAAAATAGGATCTGGCATCTCAACAGCTCTAGCAGCAATAGCAACATTTGTTTTGATAAATGTCTCAATAACCGTGATACATTCCTCTTTTTTAATATCGTCGGGACATTGCAATGGGAACATTTCCTTACGGCGATATACTTCAGCTGTGACAACTTTATTGTTTTCGTACGTTCTTTATTGTTTTCTTTTTTCTATCGGAACCAATGTTAGCTACAACGGCCATTTATTCTCAGTATATTGGTTTGGGTAAAATAACAGAGTAAGAGGATTCACGTTATAAGAAATGATGTAGGTTCTGCCCGAGAAACGTTTTCGTAGTTACCAGACGCAGTGTTACTAACGTTTTACTGATGTAACGACTCTCTCTAATGACAGAAAATAGAAAGACTACCGATTCCAAGATAAAATCGTAGCGTATCGAAGAACGCTAAAAAGACAAACGACCTCCACCAAAGTGGGATTTTCGCGTTTGAAATTTATGAACTGGACATCTTCTATAATCCGAGACTTGACTTTGTGTATAGCGACATGTTCCGTTCTTTCTCACTTAAACGGATCACTATTTAAGAAATGCTAGATTTCACTTTAACGTACTCGTCCCAAATATTATTTCTAACAACGTTAACCACCTTTTTCTCGATGTTCCTTGCGCAAGCATTAAGTGTTAAATTTCGTTTGGTACAAGGTGGTGTTAACACAGCGTCTGGATTTTTAAAAGAAAATGAGTTGGGATGGGCAAACTGCCTCTGGTATCTCTTTGTAAATTTATACAAACTCTTTGAGTTGGGGTTTTCATCTAGTCCAATTATAATTTTTCTTAGATCAAACAAAGGTGTAGTTTTCAGCATAAATTTTAAAATATTAAGATTCATATCCCAACATTATTCTCTGTGTAATTGAGCAGAAACGTAGCTGGAGGGTAATTTTAAATATACAATCCATTTGGCGTATTCTTGACACACTACCGGATTTTTTGTTTGTTTAAAATATCTAATTTATTTTGAGTTTTAGCTCTCAAAGAGGTACGAGATGAATTGCCGAGAGATAGACATCGAACAGCAATAAAAACAAGCCGGTTTTGACGTTATTTATTTTGAGAGAACGGAGGTTTGCTATTGAAATTTGCAGCGGAAATACAACATCGCCGAAATCCACGGTAATTCGATTTGAATTTGTAATGTTCATTCCGCGACGTAGACAAGAATCGAAGCGGGATCGAAAATTATTTCAGTAAAACGTCCGAAATGTAGTAAGTATATAAAGTTAATGTGGAGAGACATTTTCGTCTTCGGAAAGCAACGAATAAGTAGAACCGTCGAGCGTTCGTATGTGATTTTATGTTTTAGCGTACGAAAGACCCATTAGCCATTCAAAAGCAATAAACAACTAATTCAAGTACGATGTTTTGCAGTTTTGAGCGCATTGCAAAGATCGATATTACTTATAGGATTATTTGTGTGAAAAGAGAATGTGCCAATAATTTTGAAAAGTATTTAGAAAAGTACTATAACAGTTTTTCACAAATCCACAGCAAGTCGATCATCACATCAAGCATGTAGCGTTCCATATGACGTTGCTTTTGGATATTTGAAACTTGGTGGCAAATTGTACTAGTGTAGTAGAAAATGTTTAAACGAATGTGATGTATTTTGGTATATCCCCCGCAAGGCTTTAACCGATGTACAGGGATTCGTTTATGTTTTGTCTCCCCGTGCAACGACTAAATACCGATACTATCTTCCGGGTGGCAAGGCCAAGAACTTAAGTTCAGCAAATAAAAGCACAAAACCACGTTTATTTATAAACTAAAATGGGAGTAATAAAATCTAGCTGCGAATCCTACAGCACAGCTACGAGTGGTAGAAAGTACAGATACATCGTCTCAGGGGGAGACAAAACATACAAATGTCACTGTACAATGATATAAAAGTAAACGCAGTAAATCTGTGCGGGAGTGACCCTCCTTGTTTACTACTTCGTTACTTGCCAGTCGTCTAAATTTACTTTTGCCCCGCCGTATATGTTTACAATAAGTAAAAACATATCAAGAGGCCCAACATGACTTCTATTTTATTAGGCTAATGCACTAAAAAAAAACTCGTTGATTGATATATTGAGGTCAAAGATGTGTTTTTTTTTTTATCGTGGATGTCAAGTCTCCTATACGGCGCCACTTATAAATTTCTCCAATCAACCTGATGTGATTTAGGCAATAATGGTTATCGATAGGATCGATTTAATCTCGTATTTTGCTATAGAGGTAAGTAGAGATGACCAAGGCAGGTGAAATTATGACTTTTTTGCAGCGACTAGACAGACTCGTGTCTATTCAAGAAGAAGAGGGTTCGTGTTGCCTACTGGTTTCCCCCGAGAGTCGACAAAACACGAGTCTGTCTAATCGCTGCAAAAAAAAAGTAATAATTTCACCTGCTTTGGTCATCTCTAGAGAGAAGTATTGTAAACGGAGACCTCAAGGCACCTATAGAAGAGCATGAAAAGCATATCAGTTGCTTCCATGGAATAGGTTTTATCGTTCTGAACCTTGGAAAGGCAAGCAGAAATACATACATAAAACAGGGAAACGACGTATGCGTACAAACATGTTATGTAAAATACGGTCTATGTTTAAATTACTAACTTAACCACAAAGCTGAAAAATTTTAAGTAGGACCCTCATAAAGAAAAAAATGTAGCCTCTATTTAATTACCCAGAATCGATCAGCAGACTGATGGTACAATCGCGTAATCTAAAATTAAATCTCGCTCCTGCAGTATTTGACAATTTTTCCCCTTTATTGTTCCTTCTATCTCTACTATTTATATTCATTATTCACCCATACATTTACAATGTTTTCTCTGCAATTCGGTATAAAAAATGGCGGATAATGCTACGCTCACCATCCTTGTAATTCGAGTGCGTGATGGGATATAAAAGTGGACTTTCTGCGCCGGAAAGATAATTAGTGACATTTTAACTGCGAACAACAAAACAAATCGGGGTGATTGCAATTGTGTGCAGAGGACAATACAGCGCGATGCAATTACGCCGATTTTTATTACTTGTTTTTACCAGAAATTTAATAGACTGCATCGGTATATTGGAAAAAAGTTACTAATTACTTACAGATTACAGACGCACACTACAGGTTCAACGGGTAAAAGTGTAGGTCTATATTTTTATCGAATAGTAAAGAAATAGTAAAGAATGTATTGATAAATACGCAACGTACATATTCGTATTTATGCGTTGGTTTATATTTGTATAAAATTTAAATATAATCTCTAACATGTCTGATATCATTCAAAGTCTTCTAAAAGAGCAAAAGATCTTTTTCAGTTTCACCGTTTTAATCTATCTTCGGAATACACAGGTTGAGGGATTTAGTACTAGCACCTTAGTAATACCCGGAATGATTACAGAACGCAAACAGGGCAGATAACATATGTACCTGGAAAACCATTGACGGGACTCACAAGAATAAATATTTATTTCGTAAATAAATCCTTGCTAACTCGTATATACATGTTATTTGTTGCTTCTGGTGATCAACATTAAATTGATTGAACACATCAGAAAATGCCTAGAAATAATAACCAAAAAAAAATAATGCTAAGGTGGCTTCCTCGTGGTATTTATGGAATAATTCACGGCAAACCCAGCAAAATGCCGTGTGAGTTTGTCGTTTTGAAAGTTGTGAGGCAGCAGCGATAGAGGGTAGAGATAAAAAATACTCTCGTAAGCACGCTGATGACGCCAGGTAGGCAGAAACATATCGGTGAATTAGTGTTTTTTTTTTTTTCTCCTTTTGTTGCGTTTGCCGTGAATTATTCCATCAATACCATGAGGGAACTATCTTAGCATTATATCTTTTAGTTATTGAATTGATTGTTTGTACTTGAAGAATTGGTATTCCTCGACTAAGAATACATTTTTATATGTGCGACGTGCTTTTTGGCTAAACTTCTGATCTGTAGCTATATGTATCAGAAGAAGATAATCTAAAATATTATTATTCTGTATCAACAAACAGTTATTTATCGAATTTATCGAATCAATTTTTCACGGAATTGATGAAGATTACATTATAGTATAAGTTACATCGTCTAAGCAATTAAAGAACACACGTAATCTGTGTGATACAAGCAAGAAGCCACTTCAAGGACACTGATAATGTACAAAAATATTTGGTAAGTTAACATACGTGTAGAAAAATCTTTTTCTTGTATATGTTGTAATAAGTACCTTGATACTTGCTAGGGGAAAATTAACATGTAAAATTAAATAAGTTAAATAAGGATCTATCGGGAAAGTAACCATACATATGGCTTTTGTCAAATTTAGATTTTTAAATAATCGCCTAATTTAAACCCTACTGATAGCCAAACCTTTAAAAGATTTAATATTAATATTATATCAAATGTTTTTGAAAATTTCAAATCATCAGCCAGCAATGTGGCGGTGGTTTTTTTCAAAATAAGTTTGCCGAAAAGGAGTTCAGGAAAATCTGCTCCAAATTAATGTTTCTCTGAAAGTTTCTTCGTGCATTAAAAGTAAGACGCAATAAAATTTATATTGCTTGCTAAATTTCCGTAGATACTTAGCAAATTATTAAAAGTCTACAATAGTTCTGATACTGATATAGAATCGTAAAACATGTAAAAAAAGCAAGTTATCAACAATGAAATGCGAGCGATGCAAAGTATTTTGCATTTTGAAACCAAGGCGAACGCAATAACGTGACAACCGTAATGTTTCCGATAAAACTGCAATAAAGCGAGAATTAGACGTGACACCGTTGATATTCAGTAAAATAGAAAGAAAGTTAAGTTAAATTGATTGAACTGCATCTAATAGTTAATCACTATGAACGCAATAGCTTAAATGCTTATTTATCCTATCTCAAGCGGCTAACTTAACCGTTATAAGTTAAACATGATTTTCGTTCGTTCCTAACGTAGCCGTCGGTTTGTGGGAAACGTAATATATAATTAATAAACCTCGGCGCTAGGGAGGCATTAAGCTGCGGTTTTGATGCTTTTATTTCTACGGCATTAGATTACAACGTACAGCTAAACGATCTCTTGGTTGCAGTCACGAAAATTTATATTTTAGAGGATATTGTCGTTGGAGACTCCGGTTGCGTCTTGAAAATAAGGAACTTCGTTCATTTTAATGAGAAGGGAAGAAGATGACTTGTAATATCCTCCGTTTGAATTGAGCGAAATAAAAAGGTAATTATTTACTACGGAGCGCAGAATTTATACATTTCTAATTCGAGTTTGCCGTTATTGTCAAATGTTAGAATTCGCTAATTGGTAAATAGATCCGAACGAACAAACACGATTTAATATTATGTTGTACAGGTTCCAGTTCCAAAGATCCTTTATTTTGTCTACTAAGTCAGTTAAAATAATTTAAATTACAAATGGAGTAACCTGAACAGCAACAGCAGCTCGATATCAGCTCAAGTAATGAAATTACTCTTAAAGTTTAGCATTAGCAAACCTGAAAGCGAATTTGTCTGAAATAATGAGTGTCGTATAATAAATATTACCTGAGTCTTTACATTCATATTCCCCAATAAGTATGGTTAGTCGTACAAAAGATTGCGACGGCACTGTACCCTACAATGCATGTCACTCAGCACATGCATTAGATCAATTAGCGTACATGTTTTTACAATAAATAATATCACGTATAAACATCACGTACGGGTCTGTTTATTTGACTAGTTAGTTCTAAGCTAATAACAATAAAAATACGAAGTGCTCCTGTACACTTAATCCTATAATTATATTTGTTAATGTTGACACTTCGAATAAAAAAAAAACATTTTAAAATGTCTATAATTACCACTTATATGCATTAGTGTAATTTGGCTAATTTTTAAATAAATATTACATTTTGTTGTAATCTATTTCGTATATGTTTATTATTTATAAAGCTATCGTTTAAGAACACTTAGAAAAACCAATATATTATTCAGCAACCGATGCTTACGGTTATGTGTTTCTAAATAAAACTGCTCCGTTTGATCGATACCGTAACTGCTAGTTTCAACTTTATGGATGACATTACCATGAACGTCGAATTTATGTTAGAGTTTGAAGAGACGACTCCCCTTCCATCACGTTAGATAAAGATAGCTTCAATATTGAATTTATCCCAAATATTTATTTAAGATGCTGTATTTCTTATTATCCAATTGGAGAATATCGAACAAGATAAGAGTATTCAGGAAGGATTAATGAAATTATTCAACGTACTATTTAGGTAACGCGAAATATATTTTGTTGTTTGGACAGTTCGTTAATCATTGAAATAACGACAATTCAGATTAAAAATATCGCAAATACGCAGCTTTCGTCCGGTGTCACCACAAGCTACGTTGCTCTAACCCGTCATTAAAGAGGTGGAGTATATTGTACAGTCGATAGCACCTAACGAGACATGTACTACGTTGAAATAGAGGTCTTAAAGCAGTCGCCAATGCCTTTGGTAAACGATGTAAAAGATACGGATGACACGTCTAATACATGTAACGAGTCCCGTTATTTCGTATGACGTTTACATCTACATTTGCATTTATTTGATGATCTGACTTCTCCTACAATCAGATGTGTTTTGATCAAACGGATCAATAAAAACCTATTGCCTACCACCTACTTAACCACGATTCCTAGGATTAATAAGCTAGTAATTTTTATTCGTTCGAAATAAGTCGCTTTATAAATACAAAAATTAACAATGTTTTTTAGAAATTAGTAACAGTTCTAATTCAACCATTTATTAGTTGGAACAATTCTTTTTTCGGTAATTCTTTCACATTTAGATGCAAAAATACTGAAATAGAATAGGATAACACCCTTTCCTTTACTTTTCGTCGTTTGCGCCAGTTTAAATTTTGTTTCTACATTCATTTTTGTTTTGATTTTTTTTTTCTCTTGTTTACTTTTTACGCGTTGCTTGCTCGTGGGGACTTACGAGAATTAATTGGGGGGAGTTGAATAGTCGTTGTCGCATGGAATAGTTAAGTTGCCGCATATTAATAGCACGCATAGTTTTGTGTTCGCGCTGTAAATATAGTTTCCCTCAATTTCCTACTTATCCCCTTTTTTTGGGTGAGGCGGAAGACGCGAATGAGTTTGGGTAAGTTATTTATAACGTCTTTCATTTTATTTTATATGAACTTAAACGCTGCATAAGTAAAGCGGAACATACGTCACACTCCACCTTACCCTAATCATGTTGTAAATTTTCCCCCGACCAGCGTTGTACCACAATGTATCGTAAATAAGCCTGCAGAAACGAGTGGCGCTACACGAAATTAGCAGAGACTAGACAGGCTCGTGTTTGTTCGTCTCATGAGAAAGGGTTCGTGTTGCCCCGAACTGGTTTCCCCGAAAGTCGACGA
Source organism: Oryctes borbonicus (assembly GCA_902654985.2). NCBI lineage: Eukaryota > Metazoa > Arthropoda > Insecta > Coleoptera > Scarabaeidae > Oryctes > Oryctes borbonicus. The sequence goes on along the minus strand of LR736877.1, from coordinate 5,317,977 downwards.
AACACGAGTCTGTCTAGTTACTGCTAATTACGAGCAGGGTTAGTTGTAAATAGTATAGGCAGCTCCCATGCAATTTATAATACATAAATAAAACTATATAATCCGTACTCAGGATATTTTTGCTAGGTATAATTTAAACAATTGTAGAACTTTGGCCAAAAAAACAGCGGTTTCTTTGTTTTGGGTAATATCTTGTTACGGAGCTTTCAGGTTACAAAAGAAAATTTTAATTAATTTTTTTCCAAAATCGAAAGGTACCCCCGGTTACGAAACTCGAGTTACAACTTTTACAGATTCGGCAGGATTTTCACGCGAGTCGTGTAAATGTTAGACAGAGGTAGTTATATACAACGGAATGTGATCGTTTGTGTGGATAGTCTCCCACTACTTCACCGCTTCGCATCAGTCTTGAATAATTATCATTATTATAAGTGAAGTTATTTCCTTCCTAGAAATCAATAAAATGATTTAAATTCATTTTATTGATTTCTTCTTATTTGTTATGGTATTCCACGTTTCAAGGATTTCGCCGACTTAACCCTTAACGTGTCATAAACGATGGTTTTGTGCTAACTTGAGAGTATCCAAGAAATAAAATCAGTAAAAACCTCTCTATATCTTCGTAATTTTTTTCATGGGCCGTCAGAAAGTAACGGCCGATATCTTACATTTAAAAGAATTCAGCACCTATCCTTTACGAATACGTACTATCATGCACAACGTGTCATTAGAACATCCAAACTTAAATGGACATCGCACTTATTTCTTTGAAATCGGATGGAAATAGATGCATGCAACTAAGAGAAACTAAGTATCTTATGTAGGAATGTATTAACTCAATCGTATAATAGATTACATAATATAAAGGCAATGGTAGCAAACATAAGCAGCCGCTGCAAAAAAAAAAAAAACAGAGAAAAAGAATGTTTAGTTATTTTAATCTTTAATTTGTCGTTAGTTTTACAAACAGTAAAGATACTCATTGACCCTAATAAAGTGTTAATGTATGGTTGCACAACCGCAATTGCAGTGCAGCATGTACACATCCTATTAAAAAATTAATATCTGTTAGGTTTTCGTGGTATTTTCATAGTGTAAAAATTACCGGCATGTATGTACGTTGTGATATAAAAGTTAGGTCTTAAAACTTTGATGACCCCGGTTCGTAATGGCGAACGCGAAAATAGAAGCTGTTCTATTGCTCTATTTTGGTAAATATGAAGTGCAAACTAACAACAACATAGATGTATTTTTCACAGATCTATTAGCTTCATTAGTTCTTAATATACGCGATCTACCAAATTGGCAAAATCGGACAGATTGAATTGGTATTTTACCATTTCTAATTAAATAAACAATGTGTTACTAATCAAAAATTCCGTCCGCTAATGACTGGTGTTTGCAGATAAGGAACTGACTCACGTATACAAATATCCATATGTGAAATATAGCTAATCTTTTCTTATTATAATTAATACGTTTATTAAAAAAACATAAAGCCAACGCAGCTAACCTTAATACTAGAAATCTAATTGTAACTTTTATTTACCAGAAACATGTAAACAATGATTAGAATATCTTAAACGCTCATGCAATGTTTTGACAACAAAGCAATAACATAAAGTAATAAACCACGTATTTTTTAGCGTAGGCAACGGATCAGTAATGGAAATAGCTTCCCCTATTTCATTCTAAGGGGGACGCGCTTCAGTAAGCGTCGCATAAACAAAAGACGAACGCCGTCGGACGAGAAAGTCGATACGAAAACGTTACTCATTTTCACGGAAAAGTGCGAATTTTCCACTTTACGAATTGCGATTACGAAGCGCGCGATTTTTTTCCTACCGCTCCAAGAGATAAATCTGATAAAATTGTGTACTCACGCAGCGATACTCTTCGAAAGCGGCCAGCGTTCCATTGAAGCCTGATACTTCATGTTCTCTATCTGTTTTTTCAGTGCGTCTTTATCCATGGTTGCAATAGTACTGGCGTCCATCGGGTGGGGTTGCTAGCTTTTCACTTCACGCAAGCGTCGTTCGGTGATTACCGTAGGCGGCGGTAGACGGCGCTGTAGCGGTACGATCTTTGCGTATGGATACGCTTCACGGCCTGAAAGAAGAAATGATTTCTGAAATCGCTTGCGTACATCGTCGCAAAACAATCAAATCTTTTAGAGAATTGTATTTCCTTTTTTTATTTCCGCTAATAGACAGGGTGTTTTATATATTTATTAATTTCGGATTAAAGACAATAAAAAATATGCTAACTTCCGTCGGTGATATGTGAAAATCCGTGATTTCCCTGGATTTTCCGACGCCCTTAATTACGTCGGAAAGCTAGAGATTTTCAGAAGAAAAATGTTTGATCTCATAGAATCTGACGTGGTACAAAGATAGCTTTATTTATTGTCGATGTTAGAAAATTTGCTCACATTTTCGCGTGAGTAAAGAACTACGTATTCTACATTTTGTTACCTTCTCTATACATAGACTTATACTGAAGATTCAATTTAATTAATAAATTAATAATTAATTGAAAATATGGCTTATTGAAACTTTCCCCCGCGCAGCGCTTCAACTAAGTCTTCACAAGAAACTTAAGAATACTGCATATGGCCTGCAGTCTGCAGGTTCCTCACTTCTGGTATAGACAATTAATTATACTATTGCGGGTGATACATGCAAAGGAAATATCATTGAGATCGGTCACTTAATGGCTCCAAAAGTAAAGCTGGTTCAATTAAGTTTAACTTGTGAAAATGTGCAAAGTTAAATACGATTCAATCCATCTTACTAGTGAGTCATGGTTTGTTTAATTTTTTTGGTATGTGCATACAACTTAATCAGAAACCTCCCACCATATATCCGAACACTCATTGTCAGCATTACTGTTCTCTAATTATCAATGCTTCAAGCTGCGATAATTAATTTTTAACCAATTTTTAGATTGGAACAAAGCTAAAATGAAGAGACACGTATTGCACACAATTTAATCTTATTTAATTTTGCGGTACTACTACTCAACGATTGTATTCATAATGTTATCTGCGTGCAAATATTGAAAATTCCGAAACCATCACCTAGGCAAATTAAATTGATTTAATGAAAATACCGTCACGAACGCATCGATTTATTTGCTACGCTTCAATAATTAAAACAACTCGCAGCCAAGCTCGTTACGAAGTAAACAATAACGTGTAACATGTAGATAATCGACATATTCGTCGCAACATTAGAAATTTATGTATAATGTTCAGGTATACGTATTAACATCCCCAGCCCAACATTGGTAATTATCGCTATACGTAAATACATTCGTTTTTCTAGTGCTGCATCAATCATCTTCGATATAATCCTGCGATAGGATCGGGCAGGTCTCTCGAACCAACGAATCGAAATTTCGCCTTAACACGCTTACTTATTGTGATGAGAAGGGATAATTGCAAAGTCACCCAAAGTTCATTTTCATGTTCATGCGGTCTCGACGTATTGATTGGCTTGGGTTCTTATTGGTTTTCTCATTTCAAAACGATATTCTATAATAAGGGGTCATTTGCAAGTAGCTTGGAAATATTGATTCGGTTACAATGTATTTTATTCCGAACATGAATCTACATTATATTTGCAGTTTACTGTACAAGACGAATTAACTATTTAGTAAGGTCTATTTATGCTGAAAAAACACAAACAAAATTTAATTTTGAGGTATATATACAGGGTGTATAGATTAGAAAATTCTGAAAACTTAGCAGTACGCTGAAGCCAACCCGTCCTATTCAAATAAAATATTTTTAATGACGTAATACTTACGATTATACCGGACATAGCGATGAATGGTTGGAAATAGCGACATATTTGTTATATGAAATAAACCTAAGAATTGGATTATAATAAATTTCATCGCCAGTGTCACATCAATAGCACATATCGGCTGTAGTGTACTGGCAAATTTTCAGAATTTTTTAATGTATAGTCTTTCATACATCGACCAATGCAGTTGACGATGAGACACCCTGTACCATAGGTACAGGTATAATTCACCAAGTAAGTGTAAGACCAAATCGATTAATAAAAAAAAATTAAATATTTGCTACACCATCGCAGGTTGGTGAAATTAAGGCAACTATGACAAATCCGTATAAATACACAGCGTGTTCCACTTCAAATGGAAAAGTTACTATCGATCGATCGCAATCTATCTTTAATTTTTGGTGATGCCTGGACTATGCAACAAAACACTACAACCTGTACAATTCACCTTATAAACGACTTTTCTTAAATCGAATTTAACAAGAATTGCGGGTTGATGTCCTTCCGTAATTAACTAAATGTGGTTATTTTTAAACATTTATCAGTAGATTTAAGATACTAAGATAATGAAGATTATATGTACATGTGAGTAAATGCATATAGAAGAATGTACAAAAATTTAAAAATAGTATTGCAAATAAATGTGAACTTGGAGTTCTCTCAAAATGATTGCAAAAGCTCTCAGATTAATAGGAAGTTAATTGCTATTATGCAAAACAAAGATGGATTAATAGAACAGAGAAATTAAATTGCTGTTAAACAATGTGTGGCTTGATCCGTTCAAATCTCATTAGTTTTTAAAGCAGAAAAGATCTATTGAAGATCTGTGTCTAAATTCAAAGACTTTCTTGCTATGTTTTAAATATTTTCAATCGTAATTCCTTGTTACCAATTTAATCTCGATTAATCAAATCTACTTTGATAGGAAATTATTTTTTAAAATTATGTAATGGAGCATAATCATGAATTTTAATATTGTGATAAGTAAAGAGACCTATTTTTTAAAAATGGTCAAATATTAATAAATTACTGGTTTAAGGAAGCGTTTTTCTCAAAAGCTTTGTTGAGATTTAAATCAAGCCTAACTAATTATGATACGATTTCAACGCTTCCACCGATAACCGTTTAGTTTAGATCAGTGCAAAGTTAAATTAAAAGAAAATTAAACTCCAAAGTATAATAAAATTATTTTCGTTAACGTTGCATGGAAAGAGAACTGTATGAATTAAGCGGCCAGATGTACACTTATTTATATCAATAGCTATTTAACTTACCGAGTTATACACAAATTTTAATAAGTTTCATAATATTATTAGCTAGCTAAGCTCTTAATCTGTACGAAATTTCATGAAAACAAATCCTCATCACTATTACACACTATTGTCTAAATATTAGGATTTGGACAATTTCCATGGGCGTACACTTATGTGTAAACGAGCCGCTTTAACTGACAACACTACTGTTTAGCAAAATAGCACGTTGAATTACTTTATCACACCGTTAGAACATCAACGACGACTCTCGAATTCTTACCTATTTTTAAACCTGGATAGAAGTGGCGGCACGCACTCAACTCTTGTAACGGCCAATTTGATCCACACACTAAATACGACAATTGAGGACTAGAACGGAAACAATACAAATTAGAAGTGTTTACTTACAAACGACAGATACACATGCATATGTGCTATCTATGTGTACGCGCTCGTCCACATTGCACTTTGCGGAAAGTAATATTGATATGAGAGCCGGCCGCTGTGAAAAGATAAAAACGGAGGCTCTCAGCATCGCACACATGTGGACGAATACGGTGTTTACGATTTTCCTTGTAGGCGTCTCCGTGATAATGTTACGAGTTTAGAGTGATATTAATTGGATTGACATTATTTAATTTGCCTACGTATATTATAGAGAGAATTATACAATGCTATAAGTTGTTAGTGAAGGTATCACTATTTTAGGAAATCCATAATTTTAGATTTTACTTAATGACAATATATATTTATTGTAAATGTCCAGTAACAGGATAATAATAGGTAAAATTAATGAAAGCTACCGTCTTGTCTTGAATTCAAGCGTGTCGTTCTAGTATAAAAAGGGGCAATGACGTTTGCCATTCCTCCTCGTATTCAAACCCAGTAGTCCATACTAAGTTCCATCAGTCTTGAATAACAGGAAGTTATGGAAAGGTCACAAGCATGAAATTAAAGCGCCATATTCTAGTTTACCCAATACAAAGGCAAAGTATAACGACTTTAACAAAGAAGGATCCTTAAAGTATTTAAAGTCACGTATAAGAAAATCCAGAGATTTCTTTCTTGAGAGTGGTATTGAATGTACATTCATCTCTTTAAATCGTATGTGACGAATTGGCGCCCCTGATCTGGTAAGGCAATAGGTAAGATGAAGAAGGACGAGGATAAGTAAGTGCGCAACATTTTTCAACATTTAGTTTCAGTTTTGAAATTTCATTGTGTCAGATTTTAATATTATCCGCATAAAGAAGGATACAAAGGCCAACTTTCGATCAGATCATTAATGTAAAGCACAAACAATGACAGTCCCAGATTTGATCCCCGATGGACGCCACAGATGAGAATAAAAACACGAGAGCAATCGTTAAAGTCCGTATTCTTCAATCTGCTAAGATCGGTTCCTCAACTTTCTTGTTGTTTTCGCTGACTCTTGAAATGACTCCTTGCTCCATCGAACTTTTTTTACACCAAAACTTCACAGTAATCCATTCCATTAATCATCCCGTCATAAATTTCCTGGGGTCCACTTGCCTCCTTCTCTAAGAATTTGTAACACTTTGTTCTAGCTAAATCTCACTAATTTTTTGTTGGTTAAACCTTTATAGAAACAACACAGCCTTTTGAATATGAACAAAGCTTATATCGAAATGTCGCAGCTATTTCACAGCAAAAAAATTGCCAATTAAACAACACAAAAACCTGTCCTCGTATAAGTGATTTCCAAACGAATTTTCGAGAAGACAAAGCATCTGAACGAGATCAAATTTCCATTTCTTATTCGCAAAACCAGTTAAAGTCGTGTGCTCATAGCCTCACCGTGAGTGACGGCCCAAACTTTAATTCTGCTGAAGCTCTTTTCCAAACAATAGTAGTAAACTCATAGACTATTAATTCTATTGTTTCCACTTCTTTCCTCTAGCCGTTATAGACCAGCTCGAATACATGGGAAATACACCAGACAGGTAAAACGGTCTGCATTTCATAATTTTTTACTGCCTTCTGTGTCTCTTGGGAAAGTCGGTGGATGCGCATGAAATCTTTGTTCTGTTACATTACTCCAGAATCTAGGCAATAAAGAAAGCTGTAAAAGCTATTTCTAAAAAGGAAAACGTACTTACCTCGTACGTCCGTGTTCATTTTGTTCGTCGATAGCTACGTAGACACGTCAAAAAAAAAAGAACGAAAACGAAACATTTTCAAACCGAGGCTATCATGAATATTTAACGCGCAGACGAAATGGAATTGGAGCTCCATTTCGCAGCCGAAACGACGAATGTACGGATGTATCGCTTGAATACGGTCGACTGCAGAATATGCAAAATGGATAATGTAGTTGACAGTAAAACAAACGATATATTTGCGTCATGCCGGTTGCAGGGAACTGATCATCAAAATTGCCAGTTATAACGTAAAAAGAACCCTCAATTAACTCATTTTAAGTGTTATTTTTTTAGCGCTAAAAGAGAGTACATTGCGTTAATTGCCATGAGTCGTAGAGGTCTTGGATGATCGATAATTTGGTCAAATAAGTTTTATTTTTAACGGGGACAAACACCCATGCACGAGAATACAAAATATGGGAAGTAAATACCCGGTTTATTCAAATAAAAATAAACGTAACTAACAAACAATCTATGCTTAACAGGTACCTTAATTCTTGATTAAGGCGGTTCTCAGTCTAGTGACCATCTTATCAATAGTTTGCCGAAGTTACAATTATTTTATGTCCAAACCTAAGAAAGTTCGGTAATTTCTCTGTAAGTGAAAAATTAATATATTTTGAGAAGGAAATTGGACGTCCTTGTAAAAACTAGTTTACATTTACCTAAACGTACAAAACATGTTTTGCATAAATCTCTGTTTTTGTTATTTATTTAGATTAAGCAAGAGTGCTAACATCTGCCGGAGTTATAGTTTTTCGTCCAATAAAAATTATGCGAATGAATATTTATTTATACAGGGTTATTCAAGTTATTCGACCCGAATTACGGTTAAACTATTTGATTTTGGAGAAGCTTTATTTTTGGAATTAATGGGGACCTATATCTTGAAATTATTTAGTCTTAATTTTTGAACACTTTGAATACGTTAGTAAATTTTAGACTTTAACAGGTTCAAGTGAACAGTTTGCGTGCTCTTTGTTGATTAGTTCATTCATTCTGCTGGAATAGCTTATTTGCAGCAAGTGAAGGAATTTTGCTGCTGCCTATCCTGCTAGACCTAGATTATCCGTTCCTTGTTTTACTAAATTTTTTACTTGAGGTTACTAAAAATTTAATTAGGGCTAATGAACATTCTTCTCAGCGAATGTATTCCATTTTCTTATTGGCAAACATTAATAATAATAGACTTACCATTTTAATACTATCCTATACATTATTTTATCTGTATCGTTTACTCAGAACAGAATCATTAACAAAAGCCGAGCAACATGAGAAGTGCTTTTGCTATATAATAAGTTCTTTAATAAGTAAATTAATTCTAAAATATACAGATACCTTGAAAAAGGTATTGGAAAGATGAAATTATCGAGAAGCCTTCGAGTTACAACAATCCATACACTT